>APFE030540667.1:124433-154160 GCA_000404065.3 Pinus taeda | reverse complement strand
AACTTTAACCCAGATATGATACTAGTTTCAACTCCAAGAAATTTGAAGAAAACAATCTTAGTGAAGAAATTGTTTTACGTCAGTACCATGAAAGGCATCAATAACAAAATAAGGATTCCCTGTAGAAACAGCCATTTCCAAAAAAAAAAACTCTATTATTGTCGTCCAGAACTTTCTTAAGGAAAAAATTGACTTCCTCCCTGCTAAAGGAAATCGCAGCATTTAGAGGAACAATCCGGGAAAAAACTATATCTCAAAGAATAAGAGGTCTCATCACGAGCCGACTTATCATGATCACATATATTATAACTTGCTGACTTTGCCAATACTGTCCACCAAAACAGGGCAACGACTCAAGATTGTTGCAATCAAAAGACAAGGGGTCTCATCACGAGCCAGCTTGTTCAGCAAAAGTATAAATCAAGTGAGTGACTGTGTCATAATTTGGCCACCAAACCAAGACATTGTTCTTTAGAGAATAAAAAAGAAAAAGTGTCAAAATGGGTTTTCCTCTAAATGGTTGTAAATACACTTAAGCAGGATAAAGGATCATTACTGGTTAATAGGTAACCCTGTCGAGGCTATGGACGCCTGCTAGCAGCAGAGGCTCTACCTGCGACAAAGAAGCATATTTAAAAAATGACTGCTATACAGGGAAGACCTTATTTTAATTTTTATTTAAGATGGCTGGTGTAAACGCAAGAACAAGCTAAGGATACAAGTAAATAGAAAGGAGTTGAAATGAAATATCATTGATAGTTTGAAGTATAATATTTTTATCTTTCTATAATAAAGTTTAAGTTTTCTGAGAATTTTTTTTTTATTACTTTTAGAAGTTTGGGAAACGTCAAAAGAAAGTCAGAGATAATTGGTTCTCCCAAGTGAATCGCCAATTGTTGTGGCCAGCAACAACCCCCCCTTTTTTCATTTTAGTATTTGTTCAAAATACTAAATGAATAGGGGACCCCTAGTTTAATTTTGAGAAAAAATCAAATTTTCCTTCTTCAAAATAAAGCTACCATCGTAGGCTTAAAACGGTCTTTCGAATATTTTAACGTAAGTCTACGATAAGGTAAAGGTCTTTAAGAATATGCATTAATGCGCAAGGCCCCCCAACGTTAAGCCTAACGTCGCGTCGCAGTAAGTAATGTTCATAAGGAAAAACCTCAAAATCTGCCGATTTGCAATAACACCGATCGCAAGATCGCACATCGCAGAAATGAAATGGAAATACTTAACAAACATCAAACTCCTGCGACCTGCGATGTTGCGACATGCGATATTGCGATCACCGCGATGGCGTAGTCTGCGATCTGGCGATTTGCGATAAGCGCGCCTTGCGATGGCACGATCTTCGATGTAACATAAAGCAAATCATGAATCATTTAATCGCAAATCCTTCAGGCACGACATTCAAAGAAAGGCCACTTACCATAATCTGACCCCAAATCATGCACTTTTAATGATAGTAAGTGGATTAGTTGTCAGTTATTTAATGAAATAAAGACACGTGCTTTGCTAAAGAATTGTTTCACGTAAGGTGGCATATTTAGTATATATGTTGCATTTAAAACTCTCCCATCACCTTTCTCAATCAGTCATTTCCACCTTGCTCATAATCTGCAGGAACTAGGAGATAAGAAGATTCAAAAGCCGAATGCAGGAGCAAATGGGAAAGAAGAATAAAGCCCAAGGCTCCGAGACGAAGGAAAAGGCAAAGGAGATGGCACCCTTGTACACAGACACTGCATGCAATAGGGTCGCAGGAATTTTGACTTGGGAAGGCATGTATAGGCTGCTAGAGGAGGAAAATCCCAGAGTAATGAAGGTCGATAGCACCGCGGGATCACAAAACTCTTCCGAGGCATCCTTAGAAGAGCTGGCTTGTTCATTTATTCATCGAATAGCAACTAGACCCAAGATATTGCCATATACAAATATGATCAAATGGATACTTGACAATGCAGAGTTACAAGGCAGACAATTCAAGGCTCTAGGGCATGGGCTCATAGGATCATTCGCCGTGCAAGACTTAAAGCTTATGTATCATCTTCCTCAGCCTCAGACGACCTACAACACGTAATTTGTCAAGAAATTTGCAACAGAGAACCCAAACCTAGCAGAAACCACTAAAGAATGGACCAAAAGAGAGGAGCCGCTAAAAAGGGACAAAAATGGTATGTACAACACTGGTTCTCTCACCTCTCCATATTGTTTTGCTGCGGCCATGTTGTGCAGGCTGTTTGGGATGCCAGACATAAATAAATTTTCATCCGAATGGCTACCACTCATAGACGCTGCCACAAATGCCGATCTCGTGTATTGGGCCAAAATATTTTCTGATAATTTATACACTGCTGTCATGAATTACCATTCTAAGAGATCCTTGTCACAAAGGGTCTATCCTCCTTTTTATCTGTCTGCTTACATTATGGATTCTATTTGCTATGTATCTAAATTCCCAACTATGGGTTGGAAATGGACTACCCAGGACCCGTCACCTATTCATGTTTATCACAAAGTATTATGGAATTCACAGTTTGCCCCTCACTTCTATCAGATTTGCCATGGGCTCATCTTACCCCTATACAGGATGATGCATGGTGAAGAACCCCCGAGGTGCTCACCCGAAGCGCAAATAGACATCATCCCCGTCGCAAGATGGTTTGGGGAAGAATGGTTCACTTATATTAGAGTGTTTGGGAGCACTGTACCTCCACATGTCCTACCTCTGTATGTCCCTGACAAGCTTTTGGCTAGGGAAATTGCCTATCAGACTTGCTCAGAAGGCGACCTAACCAAAGAGCTAAAAGACAAGAAGAAAGCCATATGGCCTCAGTTTCCTGTAGCTTGTGGGGCCTTCTCATTATTCGATGTAGGACATGCTTTTGCCGAAGTAGGGAATGTGACGTCCCTACAATTATTTAAATTCCCCGCTTGACCTTTTGACCTAAATAATGTTGCCCATGATTTCACTATAAGTGTCAAAATAAAAGTGTTCACCGGAAAGAAAGATTTATTTGATGACTTGTTTCAAAATAAAAGTTCATTCCAGGAAGTCTTGCGAGAAGCTAAGTCGAGGTTGTCCCCAGACGACCTCGAAAGATTTTTGTTATTCAGAGAAAGAAGGCTAGCCAGCATTCCTCTAGAAAATCTGCAACCGCTCGCCAGAGAGCCTACCCCAAGTGTCAGCCTCAGCAGAAACTCCAGTTCTTCCAAATCCAAATCTGACGTTGTTCAAGGAACACCTGAACGCTCTAAAAAGTCTGCAAGCGACCAAGGGAAAGTCGGAGAAGCAGCCAGGGATACTGCCCAGTCAAGTGCCATGTCGCAACTACAAGTTATCGCTTCCTCACCAAGAAATGTCCCTCCTCCCGTCACTACATCGTCGCTCATCACAACAGAGCTCGATAAAGAGTGGGAAAACTTCAACGAGCTAATCAACCTGGAAGGGAAAGTACTAAGAGCGTCTGTAAGCAATGCACAAGTAACACAGGAAATGGTTTCAACTGTGGTCGGTAGTGTCTCAGAAGCAGAACACAGTCATATCGCTCCGCCTCTTGAACTCCTACTTAGTGTAGAGGAAATTCCCCCACTGGACGTGTTCTATAGCCCTCAACATAAAGCAGTGGTGAGGAGACAAAGAAAGAAGAGAAATCTGGAGAATACCCTGTCACAGAACGCCGAACATTTAGACGTCTTATGGAAAGACCCTAACAGCAACCCGACAGAAAATCTCACGAAATTGTCTCGAATTGCAGGAGCATACGCTTCTGTGACTATCGACAAGGCGTCTGAAGTTCAGCAACTATTGAGGAAGCAAGAAAACCATATACAGCTACTGCAACAATAGCTGCAACAGGCCAATGCCAGCAATGAAGTGTCCAAACAACTCGAGAAACTACAAGAAGATTTTCAGCAAATGCAGATAAGCTATCAGAAAAGCCTGGACGAAAAAGGAGAGCAGTTGCAAGATTTACAAGAAATACATAAGGACGAGCCCAAGCTTTCTGAATTTGTTTCAGAGTCTACTAGTTTAAATGAGCAACTTCTGCAGCAACAGGAAGAGTTGGGACGAAAAATATCGCAGTGGAGTCACTATTGCGAGCTGAGCGACAAACTCACCAATCAAGTGACAGACCTGCGAAGTGACTACGACCAGGCTGACAGACGAGTGACAGAGTATATAGCTTGGCAGAATGGAGAGGAAGGGAAGAGAGCAAATGCACCCAGGATAAATGAAAGCCATAAAGAATTGCTCTTTAACAAATGGGACGATCAAATCAAGCAGGCAGAACAGGCGGCAGAGGCAGCGGCGACACAGGCTAGTGTTCTTATAGACTGTCTAAATGAAAATCTACATAGAGCCAACTTAATCACAGAAACCACCCCGGGATACCTACCAAACAAGTCACGAATAGAGGTAGAATGGAAAGAGAGAGCGCAGGAAAAGGGAAAGGCAATCCAAGCTTTGAACAGGTTGAATTGGGAGTGTTATTGGGCATACTTAGTCAAGCCACACAGTCAATGGATGACTGTGAAATGCATCACAAACTCAGTAGAGAAAGTAGTGCCAGCTCTCATAGATTCCGTTTTCGCAGCCCAGCTCAGCGCAAAAGTCGGCCAACCGACTCTTCTCAAATCCATGCTGAACACTTGCAGTTTCAAAGACCAGATCCGGAAATAACTTATTTTTAGTAGTTTGTTGTTTCTTTTTGTTTAGATTAGAAAAAGGACGGTCGTTTGAGAACCATATCCTACAATTTTGTAAAAACAATATTATTAGATTTAGGAAGTAGTATTTTAACCCTTATCATGCATTTATAGAGGGGTCCGGAGATTTGTCAAAAACTTATCCTCAGAACATGCACTTATGCACCCTCAGAGGAGGTTTTGATGAATCGATGGATCAAAATTTATCTTTACTTGCATTTTTGATATCTGCTACTGATGTTGCACTTCTGTACTCTTGGTAGATTTTAGAACAAGTAGAAATAGATTGTTTTGCTTGAGGCTTATGGGTAGAACTAGTCATAAATGGTACTTCTATCTCTTGGCAATGTCTGCTTATACTCTTTAAGTAATTTACAGTTTCAGTTGTTTATATGTTACTTCATAAATATATGGGTTATCATTTGGCACTTTTGTACGGTGGAGTCATATTGTTTATGTGTGACATATGAATGGCTTATTATGTGATATGTTGTTCACAACTGTTTTGCCTAACTTCTTATGCAAAGTAGTTTATCTCAAATGGTTTCTTTTCTTATGATAGTTGAATAATCTTCATTACCAGTTATTATTCGAAATCTTTTTAGATCGCATAATGGAAGATATATAATCTCGGGTTAGAATAGATTTGATTTGTTGTTTCTCATTAGATACAATAGCATAGAGTAAAGTTAAAGAATCTGATTTATATTAGCTTTAAAATACTCTCAGATCAGCATATTTCAACTCTATACACACACACACACACCCAAGATCGGGAAACTGGTCCCGTTATCCCCAGTCGGACCCGCTATACCAAACGGATAAGGAGTTGCTAACCAAGGTCCGGACCAGGTGGGTATCCCCCTTGTTGTCGACCCGATTTTTGGGGCTTCAACAGAAGAAAATAGTTATATATTGATGTAAGTCATGGATTTTACTCAAAGTGATCAATTTTCATAAATACAAAGGAAATTTTGTTCTAGGATTCTTGTGTCAAACAAATGGTGATGTGTTCTCTTATGTTAAATTATTCCTTTTTCTTAGTTTCCATATGAATTTCCCTTCCTGATTGTTGCAAGAAGATTAAGAGTTGAATTTACTTTAGTGTACTCTACCATGGCTTGTTTTAAACAATAATAATGTTTTCCTCATGAGATTAAATATAAAATTCATTTCAATGTGCTTTATATTTAATTGATCTTCTACTTTTTGTTCTTAGCCACACCATAAAGATCTAAAGATCCAGGAGTTTGCCTACCCTACCCTACCCTGTTACAACTACTTTATTAATTTGTAAATGATGACCCCAAAGTTATGTCCCCATAACTAATGGACTTTTCCAACATTTTTCAACCAAAATTTTGAAAAAACCCATGTCGAACTTCAATATCTAGACTAAAATCTTGAAAGCAGAAATTAAATCATACATATAGATCCCTCTCTCAAGCTAAAAGGGCTAGATCCCAACTTTAAAAATGGTTTGCGGTTACCTTTGTAGTTTTCTTCCTCAAACTAGGAAAATTACAAAGTGCTAACACAATACACTGATGATCACGGGATGCAAATTGAACAAAGATGATGAATGCCCAGAAGAAATCAAGCATTGTACAAGTCAATGATTAGTAGCCTACTATATTTGACAACATCAAGGCCAAACATCATCCAAGCAATAAGATTGGTTGCAATATTTCAATCTACACCAAAGGAGAAACATGTGCAAGTAGAAAAAACAATATTTAGATATTTGAAGGGCACATTAGACTTTGGCTTTTGGTATTCAAGAACTAAGTACTTCACTCTAATAACATATCTATATATATCTATTATATATATATATATAATATTATATATATATATATAATATATATTATATATATATATATATATACATATTGGGCATGAAGTATTGATGAAAAGAAAAGTACAAGTAGACAAGCATTGTTTCTAGGAAACTATGTAGTATCATGGTTGACCAAGAATCAAACTTCAATCTCTCTATCCACGGAAAAAGCTAAATATGTTGCAATTGCAACATGTTGCACACAAGTTCTATGGATGAAGCATATGCTAAAGGATATCAAGGTAGAATATCATTAGCCAATCTCAATCATATGTGACAACACAAGTGCAATCAAAATTTTAAATAATATTTTTATGCACTCAAAGAGAAAGCATTTTCCCATCAAGTACCACTTCCTAAGAGAACATGTAGCCAATCAAACTATAAAGCTAGAATACATTACCACCAAGGAACAGGTTGCAGATATTTTTACCAAACCCCTTTCCATAGAAACATTTGAATATATGACTAAAAGAAAGGAGTGATATCCCTCTCATCTCATCAGTAAAGGGAAATATAAGCTTAGGGGGGACAACACTTTGCCATTGATGTCAAAGGGGGAGAAGTTGCATACACAAGGAGAGTTGTATACAGAGGGAGTGTTATTAATCCAAGTGGATATTGGTGGCCACCCACCTATCCCACCTAGACCTCCAGTTAGTTTCATTTGTTTCCTTGTTTATGAGTCAACATTTACTATTTTAAGCAGGTTTTCGAGTCTTGAACTTCTGGAGCAGTTTTGACCCCCTAAACGGCATTTTTTTAGGTCTGATGTAGGCCCATAGCCAAAGGTAAGGGCCTATGGGAAATCTTGTAGTACATGGAGAGACATTTCCAAAAAGGTATTGTACATGCCAAACGAAGATAATATGACCAAGTTATGACCCCGGAAGTTGTCCTCCCAACTAACCCCAACAAAGCCCACAAACTCTTCATGTTACATCCCTTGGGGTTAGGGTTTTCGTTGTTTAGGGTTTTCTCATGTTTTTCAATAATAAATAGGGCCTTGAGCCTCATTGGAACACAGTTCAGAGGCATGTAGCTACCACATCTCTTCTCAGAGATAACCTACCATCGCCTGAGCTAGTCTTATTTCCATTATGTTTGTAAGCATATTTCAGTATTTTATATTATTGAAATGAAGTGTTATTTCCGTTGCATATTTGTATTTAGGGTTATATCTGTAATTTATTTTGTTCCTGATTAAATTCAGATCAACTATAGTATTGTTGCAAAATTGACTAAGCATTTACATCAATGACAAATGTGTAATTGTTGGAAATATTGTTACCATTGATGTAAAAGATGGAGGGAAACTACAAATGTCCAAGTTAAAGATTGCAAGATGAAGATGGTTGGAAATTTTATTTGGATACCCAAATTTTTATGCCCAATTTGGATACCTTATCTTTGAAGGCCTTTTTACGCTAAATACCAAGCTCAAATGGGTGCATACGATATATTATTGAAAAAGTTATTTTAGACCTTTCTAATGGTATATGGCAGACCCTCTAACTCCATTTGAACGAGGAGATTAAAAGATTCTATTAGGTCAACCCAACTGGAAATTACAAGTTGCCTAAGCCAATTTTGCAAATCAACCCCACAATTAAATGTAGAAACCCTAAATAAAGGATAGATGAGCGCATTTGAAGACCATCCAAGTAAGAAGTTATCTAAGGTGTGCAAAAGAAGCTCAAGGATACTCTTGGGGGCATTTTTGCTATAAATTTTCTTCTTCTAGGATGTTTTAGATAGTGAAATTTTGAGGAGATAGAGAGGAGATTTTCATATACATATGTTAAACATTTATTACATTGGTTCATTATACTTTATGAGATATGCCTTATGGAAATTAGGGTTTATGATTGATCTTAAAATCTTGTTCAAATGAGGCAACTTGGGATTTTTGCTATAAGCTAAGTTCTCGTATGTCTCAGACCGTGCAAATTTGGGAAATAGAGACAAGATCTTTGTGTATATGTGTTCAAAATTTCAAACTTTGTTTCATTGTAACTTCATAGATGCATTGTGGAATTTAGGGTTTCTAAATAGTCCTTAAATAAGTTTCAAACAAGCCAATTTGAAATTTCACTATAACTTATTTTCTTGGATGTTTTAGAATGTGAAATTTCCATAGACCTATGGAGACATATAGCAGTACCTCAAAAATTCTAGACTTTAGTTCACTATACTTTCAAAGATATGCCTTGTGTAAGTTAGGGTGTTTGAATGATCCTGAAATTAGTTTCAAACATGCAATCCTAGAATTTTTGTTGTAACTTATTTTCTAAGAATTTTCATCTATGAAATTTTCAAATATCTGAGGAGACATAGAGAAGTGCCTCAAGAAAAAAAATTCAAATCAGATTTGCAACATTGGATATGTGATATGTGGTACATGATCATTCTTTGGAAGAGGCCAAAAAACAAGTTTTGGGAGAAGTAGACATGGTGAAGAAAGAAGCAACAACTAGACTTGGTAAAGGAAGAAGAAACTAGTAGACATAGTGAAGGAAAAAATAGCAAGTAGACTCAGTGAAGAAGGTTGGTGCCTCTGAATATTTGTGGAACTAGCTATTGGTCTCTCCAGTAGGTTGGTGCCTACAAATATTAACAACAATGGGGATTGGTGTATTTAGTGGGTTGGTGCCTACAAATATTTATAAAACAAAGTTTCGTGGTTTTCTCCCAAAAGGGTTTCCATGTAAATATTATGTTGCATATTCCACAACTGATAAATCTCATACGTGATTGTTTTCTTATGGTTCATGAATGTTTAGATGGTAAAAGATGTTGACATAAATAAATAAAATATGTGTGTTTGTGGTGAAAATGATTTCAACTATTTTAACTACCATAGTGTCAGATTTACAAATATTTTGACAAAAAAAAAATGAGACCAATAATTAGTTATGGATTGTCATAATTGGTGGGTATAATGGACTATGATAATTAGTGAAGTATGACACCTAAGAAGGTGTCGTGATAGAGTCTATCATGATATGGTGATATGGAGCAGAATGGATATTGTCTAACAGTTGTAATTGACAAGTTTGAAACCTAGTCAGGCTAGTGTTACCGTTTCTTTGAATATAAGTGTCTGATAGGAAGCGCACAAGTTGTGTACTACTGTTTGATGAAAAGCAAAGGAAATATTGGTTTCATTTTTTTATTGTAATAGCAGGATGGAAGAACTGCATGTGTTCCCCATGCGTTGGGAGTATGGCAACAATAAGGGATAAGGCCGTTGTTGCAACACAACACAATTATAGTAGGTTATGTTTAGAGCTAGTGCTAGGATAAGGTCTTGATTTTCTTTTATTAGACAGAGATAGAAGGATAAATGAAAAAAAAATTCAAGGTTGGCAGATGTATTTTATTAAATATTATATTGTTCAACATTTTCTGGAAAGCATCATTGCAAGGGTGATGCCCATTCTATTTATGTGCTTATAACCATTATATTTTGAATAATATTGATCCAACAAATAGTACCCTAGACAATAAATATGTTCATGAGGAATTGAATTAAATGGGTATGTGTAATATTTGGTCTTCTCGCCAAGCCAACAACCAACTACACTATAGTCTTGCCAATATTCAACGAGACAGTAAAATGCATGTAATTAATGGTGCCACTTTGAAAGAGCTGGAAGCTAATTTATTTTAAGGAGGTTGTGCCATTAACAATATATTTTGAGGTCATTGAAAAAAATGTATTAGTCAAGTTGCTCATGTCAAATCGAGACTTGAAATCCTCATTGTTTATAATCCACGTTGTTACCACATCCCTTTGTGCTTTATCCAAAGGCTATGCATGGATAGCAAGTGTTAGTAAAGCAATGTCCATCTCTCATGGTTTATGTACTTTTTCCAAATCAATCTAGCACATGGAAAAGATTAGCTAATCACATAAATTAGCGATGGAAAATACATATCGGGTGCAAAGTAAGGGGGGAATTAACTATGCCAAGTGACCTGATGGGTAGGTTGGCTCACACCACTTCAATTAAATGGTGTTGCCTCATTTGATATCAGATTCCAAAAGAGCTCTGCTAAAACCACTTTGTCAAGGCCCATATATCTGCTTTTGAAAACTAGGGCTACAAGCTATTTTTGTTCCATTGTATAATAATTACAGAGGGCAGATGTATCGGGGGAATACATGGTGAAGTTGAGCCTCATACTCTATAATAAGTGAGTAAGCTAAGGGGGAAGGGAAATTTTCTTGTTGAAGACAATATTTGAATTCTATGTAACACCATTTTATAGGCATGGGAAGTGATTCAAATGAACCCTCCAACTATAGTTAAATTGAATTGTTATATACCAAGAAAATGATAGATGGTACAACAAAGATCACAAATTTTATTTTGCACAAAAATTAACCCTCTAGTGCTTCAACATGTAGATAAAAGTTGAAACTGAGCTTTATAGATGCAAGGACTTATCAATTCATCGGTTGGATCAAGGCCTTTTAAGCTAAAATAGATAAGGAAAGAAGCAAATAATGAACTCTTAATTTTCTCATCATTGGTTTTGTTGACCTTTTCAACCAACAAAATTGACAATGTTGAGAAACGTAGCAAGAAAGGCTCAATTTGACTTAGCCTTCGTCAAATTGAGAAAATTTGAAATTTCCACATCAATAGACAACTTAGAGGTAGTTAATTGAGGTTACATGGCTCTTGTCTCTCAGCTAGCTTAGTAAATTCAAGTTAGAGGGATTGGAGTTCAGTTATGCATGTGTGATTGCTAATTTGTAGCAATTTAGTTCAATTATTTCCAATTGTACTCAGTTAAACCAGTTCTAACAATTTATAGAACTAGTTGGAGGTTAGTTGTGTAGTGGGACAACAGTCTAGCTCAAAGATCATCCGGTAACTGATCAATCAACCAAAAATAGCTCATGGATGCAAGGAATTCGAATTGCTCACTTGTGGTGGACATTCCAAGGCAATGTAACATCAGTTGTAGACTAGTTTTGAGTGTACAAGTGTTGCATGCAATCAATGATAAATCGTTGGGAATTGTGCAATCAATTTGGAGGAAATTCCTAAAGAATAGGGGCCAATTTCCTTAGGATTGTGAAAGGAAATAAGAGATCAAGTGGAGGCAGAAATTGACTAATTCTGGATCAGGGCTTTTCATTTGAGCGGAGAGAACAATTATTCACTTGTAGGTTGAGTTCAGAGCAAGAAAGCAATTGTAATACATTCCCTATTCATTTGATTAATGAAAGCAGGCTTAAGGGGTTTTTACCAGTTGTTTTCCCCTAGCTAAATCTATGTACTCGTGTATGTGATTGATGCATGTTTGTCAATTTTGTTCTAAATTGTGAATTAATTTCCGCATAACAGTAGAGTAGAATTGTGTCTCTTGATTTAGATTACATTTCTTGAGAAGTTGCAATTCTATCACCATTTCTACATGGTATTAGAGAAAGGTTCACATTAGAACAAGAATTTTGATGTTGTTCCTCAAGAGGTTCGAATTAGCAGCTTCAATGTAGCATAATTTCTTATGAGTTGGGAGAATGTCTTTCAATGGCTTGAGGCTAGAGTACGCCCTAGAGGGTAGCTCGAATTTCATTGTCTGGAAGGATCGCACGGAGGCAGTGCTTGATGACAATGGATTGTTGGATTATGTCAAGACATACATTCCAAAACTAGGATCAGTTGATGCCCAAAAACCAGCCCAATGGAAGAAAGATGTAGCCAATGTGAGAAGCATAATCCTAGAGGGATTGAGAGACCACATTGTCTCAAATCTCCATGGAAAAGAAACTCCTTTTGCAATGTGGAAGGCATCAACTAAGTTATTCACAGAGAATAGCAGCGACCATAGAAAACTGGCCCTCAAAGACAAACTTTGAAACATTACGATACATAAGAATGAAATTATTTCACAATATCTTACCAGATTTACACAAGTTCGATATGAGCTTGGAGGGGTTGATGTGAATGTTGTAGAAGATGACCTAGTGAGCCTAGCTCTTCTAGGACTTCCCAAAAGTTTACATAACTACTAGGACTTGGTGAACGGGAGGGAGAAATTACCGAATTGGGAACGCTTAAAGTTCGATTTGGTACAAGAAGAAATCAGGAGAAACACCAGAGATGGAAGTTCATCCAAGGGAGAGGATGAAGAAAACTTTGCATTGGTTGTAAAGGGAAAGAAGTGAAAAGGAAAGAAATATCAAACCAAACCAGAATCCAACCAAGGGGGTAAGAAGAAATACTTGTCCAAAATAAAATGCTTCAATTGTCATGAATTCGGGCACTATGCTACAAAGTGTCCACACAAAAAGTTTAGCAAGAAGAACTCAGGAGGAGTAGCAGGTGAAGAATTAGCTTCACAGTTCGAGCTATAATTCATCTTAATCACATGCATGACCAACACCATGATGGGGAGTGTGTGGCACCTGGACTTGGGTGCATCATTCCACATGACAGGGTGGAGAGAGTTTTTTAGTGACCTGGAGGAGAAGGATCTCCATATGCATATTGAGATTGGGGAAGACAAAAGGTACAATGCTACCAGGATTGATACAGTAACCTTTAAGAGGGAGTCAGGATCCTCTCTTCATCTCAAATATTTCATGTTTGTACCAGGCCAGAATAAGAACCTCATATTTGTAGTAGTTTGGGAAGATCATAGCTATGATGTGATCTTCAGTAAAGGGAAAGCCTTTCTGAGACACATAAGTATTAGACAAGTGAAGCAAATCGAGGTTTGTTATGCAACCAACTCACAAATAGATAGATCAACAAATTAAAAATTATCCTCTTCGAGGGGGAAGTCTCCTTTACATTACAGAAAATGAACAATTCTGGGATGATACAAATGACAAGAGCTCCTTTGTATATATAGGATTCTAAGGGGTCATAATATAATCAAAGCTTACATAAAAATAATAATGTAAGGGAACAACAATAACAATATTGGGCTTCTATGGGGCACAACAATAACAATATGGGGGCTACATGGGCACAACCATAACAATAACGGGGCTACAATAACAATAACAATAACGGGGCTACACTAGTATTGTAGGGACCTAACATGCCCCTCTCCTTCAAAAAAGTGTTGTCCTCAATGCTTGAGTAGTTTTGGATGCTTCTGTATAAAATTCTCATCCTCCCATGTGGAATCTTCAGTAGGTAAGTTCTTCCACTTAACGAGATACTCTAAAATTGATCGATTATGTATCTTTCAGGTTCTTGTTTTTTAGGCTCAAATATGATTTTTCCTTCTTAGTCAAGTTCTAAAAACATTGTTTGAACTAGAAGCTTGTCACTAATAACATTATTTAAGCATGGAACATGGAAAACTGGGTGTAGTCGGGAAGATGCGGGAAACTCCAATTTGTATGCCATAATACCAATCTTTTGCAACACCTTGTAAGGACTGTAGTACTTGGGTGATAATTTATTATCCTTCTTAGCTTTCTTGGGAGACATTTGTTTGTATGGTTGTAATTGTAAAAATACCTAGTCACCTACATCAAAACTTCTTTCACTGCAATGTTGATATGCCTATTGTTCATTTAATTTTGCATCATAGTGAGGTTATCCTTTAAGTGTTGGAGAACTTGCTGTTGATGCTCGATGTGATCTTCCATTGCTTGAACCTTAGGATTTTCTCTTAAAGATGATGTGATGGATGCTAGATGATATCCATAAAGTGCCATAAATGGGGTCATTTTTGATGTAGTATGGAAGGAAGTGTTATAGCACCATTTAGCTAGAGGTAACCACTTGACCCATTGTGTTTGTTTATCAAATACAAAGCAACAAAGATATCCTTCCAAACATTTGTTCACTTTCTCAATTTGCTCATCAAATTGAGGATCATAAGATGAGCTATGAGCTAATTGAGTACCAAGACAAGAAAATAATTATGTCCAAAAATTTCCAGTGAAAATGGGATCTCTGTCACTTACTATAATATTTGTGTTCCCATGAAGCTTTTGAATTGTTTCCATAAATGTAGTTGCAATTGTACTAGCTTTAAAAGGATGAGATAATACACAAAAGTGTGCATACTTGGTAAGTCTATCAACTACCACCATGATGACACTCTTTCCTTTAGACTTGGGTAAACCTGTGATAAAATACATTGAGATATCCTCCCAACACTGACTTGGAATGGCTAAAGGTTGTAATAAACCTGGCTCTTAATTGTCTTAACTTTATTTTGTTGGCAAACCAAGCATTCTGCCACAAAATTTTGAATATCAGATTTAAGGCCATCCCAAAAAAATTCCTTCTTGACCATATGCTAAGTTTTTAAAAATATTAAGTGCTCTCTTAAGGGAGAGGTGTGCAATTCCAAAAGAATCTTTTGTTTGAGTTGGGAATTCTTATAAAGATATAAGCGATCTTTGTACCATAATGAATGATTTTTCCAGCTAAATGTATCAGATTTATTGGGATCTTGCTACAACTTTTGAATGAGTGACCACACCTCTTCATCATTCTTCCATTCATCCTTACTTCGGTTATCTACTCAGGTTGGATAATGGAGATCGCACAAAGTAATGCTTCCACATCATCATCCTTTCTTTTGAGTGCATCTTCAACAACATTTTATCTCCCCTTTTTCTAGATGATTTCAAAGTCATAACCCAACATCTTTGTCACCCATTTTTGTTGCTCTTCTTAAGATGATATTTGTTTCAAAAAGTATTTAGACTAGCATGATCTGTTTTTACCTTGAAGTGTCTTCCCATTAGGTAAGGTCACCATTTCTTTAGTGCATGTAGTATTGCCAACATTTCCTTCTCATAAATAGGTTTGTGTAAATACTTTCCATTGAATGGACGACTTTAAAAAGCAATGGGTATTCCTTCTTGAATTAAAACAACACCAACTCCCTTTCTTGATGCATCACATTCCACAAAAATAATAATAATAATAATAATAATAATAATAATAAATTGAGAAGTCTAGAGTAACTAAGATTGGTGCTTCGTACATTGCCTCTTTAAGATGTTCAAAGGCCTTTGTTGCTTCTAGAGTCCCAGAAAATGCATCTTTCTTCAGTAATGATGTTAGAGGTGCCACTATTCTCCCATAATTCTTAAAAAAAAAATCGATAATACCCTGTCAACCCGAGAAAATCTTGAAGATGCTTTATGGTTGTGGGAATCTTCCATTCCTTAATGGATTTATTTTTGTTAGGATCTACCTTAAGACCCTCATGAGATACAATATGACCCAAATATTCCACCTCATGTACTCCAAAGAAACATTTGGAGGCTTTTTCATATAATTGTTTCTCCTCCAAAAGTTTGAGCACCCTGTCAACATGTTCAACATGATCCTTCCAAGATTTTTTGTAGATTAGTATATCATCAAAAAATACCAACACAAATTTTCTAAGGAAGGGTTTGAAAATGGAATTCATCAAACCTTGAAATGTGGAAGGTGCATTAGTAAGGCCAAAAGGCATGACCAAAAATTCATAATGACCCTAATGAGTTCTTAATTTTATTTCCAGAATGTCTCAGTCTTCATTCTAATTTGATGATATCCTGAATGAAGATCCAACTTGGTGAAGTAAACTTCTCCATGTAATTCATCCAACAATTCATCAATGATAGGAATGGGAAATTTATCTTTAATAGTGAGCTTTTTGAGCTCCCTATAATCCGAACACATATGCCATGATCCATCCTTCTTGTGCACCAATACTACTGGAGTAGAGAAATAACATTGACTAGGTTGAATTATACCATCCTCTAGCATTTTTGCAACCATACATTCAATTTCACTCTTTTGAGCATAAGGATATATGTAAGGCCTTATGTTTGGAGGAAAACTTCCTGGAATCAAATGAATAGCATGATCATGATCATGCATATGTGGGAGGCCTTTGGGAGTCTCAAACACCTTAGAATGGTTTCCCAAGACTTTTTGGGGAGCTGGAGAAATAGATGATTTCGATGTTTGAACCTCTAGTGAGAATAATTGTGCAATTACGCCCCATTTTTCTTTCTTCAAAAGATTTGTCATGCCATTAGAGTTGACTATCTTTCATGTTTTCCCTGTGATACCCCTTCATTCAACTTCCTTTCCTTCCAAAAAAAAATCAAGAAAAGTTCTTGAAAATTGAAAGCTATCATCCCCAAAGATTGTAACCATTGGACTCCTAGTACAACATGAGCACCACCCATTGGAATGGATAGCATTAGAATATTCAATATATATTCCCCCATTGTTAGCTTGATATTATGGTACTTTCCAAAGCAATTTATAGTTCCTCCATTTGCAACCATCACTTAACACTATGGTGTTGGATATAGGAAGCAATTCAATTCATTGGTTATCTTACAATGAAAAAATTATGGGTACTACCCGAATCAATCAACATTATTACCTTTTTCTTCTTGATATATCCTTCTATATTGAGGGTTTTAGGAGTGGTAATTCCTGCCAATGCATTAAAAGTTATGGTCAAATTCATTTCTTCTTTCTCTGGGGTTAGTTCCTGTTGTATGTCCTCCTCTTTTGATGTTTCTCATTCCTTTTCTTCCTCCTCTTCACAATATATGTCAAATAATTTCTTCTCGGCACACTTATGAACTTTAGTGTATTTTTTATCACAACTGTAACAATGCCCATTTGCTCCTTTTTCTTCAATTTTTGTGGTGTCAACCTTCTAGGTTGTGGAAGACTAGGAGCAGTAATGCTTCCATATTTATAGTTGTGAGCAGTAGACTTCCTTGTTGCCATAATTTTGCTTTCAAATTTTCTTGCCACCTTGAATGCCTTCTCCAATGAATCAGGTTCCCAAAGGTGAACCTTGTGTTGGATGTTATCTTTTAAAGTCCCTATGAAGATATCAATCCTAAGCTCCTCTGGAATATAGATTCCTCGAATATTCATTTTTCAGAAGCCTTCAATTTGCTCCGCCATTGAACCCTTTTGTTTGAGATTTATCAATTGGCTAAGTCTTTCTCTTTGTATCTACATAATGTGCTATCATTTCCTCCATAAAAATTGACCAAGTGACAAGTGGTTTACGAGAATAGAGCCATCTATACCATACAAATTGATTGGGTTCTAAATATAAAGATGCAATATGTACCTTTTGTGAGGGTTGCACATCCTGTAGATCAAAATATTTTTCCATATGTATTATCCATGTTACCAGATCCTTGCCATCAAAGTTCCTCATATATATATTTTGAATGTGGTGGTTCTTGAACCCCACATTGGAGTCTCTAAAAATATAATCAATATTCCTTTTGTCCTCATCATGATTTTCATGGATGACCTTGTCACCATCGGGAAGCCTTTCTTGCAATAACTTTGTCAACCCTTACAACTTGACATTCATCGCATCCATATCTACTTTAAAAATATCCATGTTACCTTTTATACCATCCATGTCCCCTTTTAATCAATCCATGTCATCTTTGGTTGTTCTTTGTGAGAGCGAAATTTGTTGCACTTGGTCTCGTAACTTTGATATATCATGTTGCAATTCTTCTTCTTCATGTGTCATAGTAGAGAATTATAAAAGCTTAATGAGTGTAGAATTATTTTGTTTGGGAGGCATTTTAGAACCAAATATTGATATATATTCTTAAATATGCCCTTTGAATCACTTTGAACTGATTTTTCAAACAAAAGTTATGCAAAATTAGAAAATACACACCTTTTTCTTGATTTTTAGGAGCTCGATCTTGAAACGGTTGTAAGTCTGTAATTTTGGTCATATGTTAGCCTTGTGCATATTATTTCCAATGCCACAAGTCAGACTAACATTGGATTCTTTAATAAATAGTTATGCTAGATCTCCCACGATGTCCTGATTATGGACTGGTTCAGTAGAGCGAAGTTGTATGGGATGCCACATGTCACTGTTTCAACATTTACCCCTGAATTTGCTAAAGATGAAACTAAAGTATGTTATATTTTAGATGCTTTTTACATAATTTAATTATGATGCCTGAGATGAAAGCTATGACGATTTTACCTAGGTCACTTGTTTAAGACTGAATTCTAGAGCATGAAAAACCCTTACTTCTTCAGACTGTATCTAAAAAAATATAGCGAACCAAGATCTAAAATTCCGGAACAAAGTTCAGCAAGATTTTGGTTCCATGTTCTTGCAATTTCAGCTTCTAAAGCTTCATATAAAAAAGGTTATAACAAAAATTCCATGATGACCTCTTTGCTGCAGTGAAACCCTAGAATCCAAAGCTCTGATACAAAATGTTATGAAACTAGCTCACAAGATCAACGACTTAAAAATTATCCTCTTCAAGGGGGAAGTCTCCTTTGCATTACATAAATGAAAAATTCTTGGATGATAAAAATGAAAAGACCTCCTTTGTATATATAGGAGTCTAAGGGGTCAAAATATAATCAGAGCCTACATAACAATAATAATGTAAGGGCACGACAATAATAATAGTGGGATTCTATGGGGCACAACAATAAAAATATGGAGGCTACATGGGCATAAAAATAACAATAATGGAGCTACAATAGAAATAATAATAAGGGGGCTACACTAGTATTATAGGGACCTAACATGGTTCATGTGAAGAACCTATATAAACTTGATGTGGAAGATTGTGTTGCATTAAGAAGTAAGGCAGAAAAAAGTGCAAAGTCGTGATGTCAGTGAACTATGGCACAAGATATTGGGCCATTTGCATCATGGCACCTTAAAAATTATCCAACAAATAACCACTGGCCTCCCTAAAGGATCACTTGAGCAACATGATGTCTACAAGGGTTGCACCTTGGGGAAGTATGTAAAATCCACATTCCATGATCGAGACAGCAAAGCACATGTAGTCTTGGAGAGAGTCCAATCTAATGTCCGTGGACCCTTCTTGATAGCCTCCACTTCCAGACATAAATACTTTGTTATTTTTATTGTTTATTTCTCAAGAAAGTGTTGGATTTTATTCATGTAGAAGAAGGATGAAACATTCTCGAAATTTATAGAATTCAAGGCACTAGTTGAGAAAGAGATCGGAAAGAAGGTGAATGCTCTCAGGAGCAATAATGGATCTGAGTATGTTTTGAATGACTTCAAGGAATTTTGTGCCAAATAAGGAATTTGAAGAGAACTGACATCTCCCCATAACTGACAACAGAATGGGGTAGCTGAAAGAAAGAACCAGAGCATTGTTGGAGCTACGAGAGTTATGCTACATGACCAAGGTCTACCACTACATTTGTGGGCAAAGGCATGAAACATAGTAGTCTACTTGCATAGCTAGAGTCCTCATCATATTCTTGGTATGATTACATTATAGGAGGCTTTCTCGGGGAGGAAGCCAGATGTGTCTCATTTCAGAATTTTTGGAGCCTATGTTTACTGCCATGTCTCCAAATATTCGAAGAAGAAACTTGACCTGACAACAGAGTTGGGAGTTTTTGTGGGTTACACTGAAACTCCACAAAATTACTAGGTGTACTTACCTTCCCTCAAAATGACAATTGCGCGAAGGGATGTAAAATTTGATGAGGAGAAAGCAATGATATGCTCTCTTGAGAGGGAGCTTCAAATCCCACTAGAAGAGGGGTTTTTCGCTCCAAAGGAGGAGCCTCGGGAAGTTGTGCAACAACCACAAATGGCGGAACAAATAGGAATCAAAGTGGAGACATCCACTCAAGCATAACCATCTAGAGAAGGTAGAAAAAGAACTAAGGAAGTTGAAAGACTGGAGCAAGATACAAGGGAGAATGTGGGGGCTCCTTCAAATTTTCACAGGCAAGGGAGGTCACCTGAGAGGTACATTGGATAAATGACTCTAATGATTGAGCTTGTAGAGACTAAACCATCCTCTTTTGAGGAGGCAATTGAGAAACCATTTTGGGTTGATGCAATGGTGGAAGAATATGAATCCCTCATGAAGAACAATGTTTTGGAAGTGGTCCCAAGACTGACATATAAATCAATTGTGGGTTCAAGATGGATCTTCAAGGTTAAGCATGTAGTAGATGAGATCATAGAGAAGTATAAGGCTGGATTTATGGCCTAAGGATTATCTCAAGTTAAGGGAATTGACTATGAGGAAACCTTTTCTCCCATAACAAGGTATTCATCGATTATATCAATTATTGCACTGACTACACAGATGGGGTGGAAGATTCACCAGATGGATGTAAAAACAACATTTCTCAATGGTGTTATTGAGAAGGAAGTGTACATAGAGCAACCAGAAGGTTTTGAGGCAATTTGATTAGGAACCTCATGTGTGCAAACTCAAGCGAGCATTGTACAGTCTCAAATAGGCACCCAGAGCTTGGTACACTCAGATTGATAGTTATCTCACTAGATTGGGCTTCACCAAAGGTGAGGTGGATGTGAACCTCCATCATATTTTGGTAGAAGGTATTTTGCTTATAACTGTTTTATATGTTGATGATTTAATATTGACAGGTGATGAGAAACTGATCAACTCTTACAAGGAGGACCTTGCAAGGGAATTTGAGATGAAATAAATGGATCTCATGCACTACTTCCTCCATATGGAAGTATGGCAAGGTTATAGGGAATTGTTTGTGTCTCAAGACAAGTGTGCCACCGAGATACTACAAATATTTCACATGGAGAGTTGTAAGCCCATGGAGACACCTCAAGTGACCAACTAGAGGAAGGATAATGCCACTCCAGGTTAAGAGGTAGATGCTACCATTTACTGACAGATAGTGGGTTCACTGATGTATCTTGTGAACACATGAATAGATATGTGTTATGTGATCAACCAAGTGAGCCAAACTATGGTTAAGCCGATCAAATTGTATTGGAAGGCAATTAATCATGTCTTAAAGTACCTCATAGACACTATCTAGTATGGATTATAGTAGAGACAAACAGAGGGAGTGAAGTTGTGTGGCTTCACATATGTCGATTTGGCAGGGATTCCATCTGACCAAAAGAGTACATGAGGTGGAATTTTTAGTGTTGGGTCCACAACACTTTCCTGGTACAACAGGAATCAAAGGTCTATGGCACTCAACTTGACAACAATTGAATACATGGCTGCAATTCAGGAAACATGTTAGGCGATTTGGATGAGAAAGAAACTTGTGGGACTGGGTGGTCAAGAGATGGATCCAATTGTGATCTATTGTGATAATCAAAGTTGCATTAAGCTCTCTAAGAATCCAATATTTCATGATCGATCCAAGCATATAGATATATGGTATCATCATTTATGGGACTGTATGCATAGGAGGATAATGTTGCTACAACACATTCTAACAGAGGAACAAGATGCTGACATCTTGACAACGACCTTGTCAATAGGGAAGTTCAAATTCCATAGGTGCAAGATAAGGGTGGTTAAAAATATCTTTCTTTCTAAGAGGGAGTGTTGAGAAATGTAGCAAGAAAGGCTCAATTTGAGTTAGCCTTGGTCAAATTGAGAAAATTCGAAATTTCCACATCAGCAGACAACTTGGAGGCAGTTAACTGAGGTGACATGGCTCTTGTCACTCAGTTAGCTTAATAATTCGAGTTAAAGGGCTTGGAGTTCAATTATGCATGTGTGATTGCTAATTTGTAGTAATCCAATTCAGTTATTTCTAGTTGTACTCAGTTAAACTAGTTCTAACTCTTGATAGAACTTGTTGGAGGCCAGTTGTGCACTGGGACAACAGTCTAACTCAGAGATCATCTAGTGAACAGATCAATCAACAAAAAATATCCCATGCATGCAAGGAATTCAAATTGCTCAGTCGTGGTGCATATTCCAAGGTAGTGTAACAATAGTTATAGACTAGTTTTGAGTGTACATGCGTTGCACACAATTAATGATCAATCCTTGGGAATTGCGCAATCAATTTGGAGGAAATTCCTAAAGAATAGGGGCCAATTTCCTCAAGATTTGCACAAGGAAATAAGATCTCAGGTGGAGGCAAAAATTAATTAAGTCTGGGTCAAGGATTTTCATTTGAGCAGAGAGAATAGTTATTCACTTGCAGGATGAGCTCAGAGCGAGCAAGAAAATGTTTATACATTATCTATTCATTTGATTAATGCAAGTAGGCTTAAGGGGTTTTTACTAGTTGTTTCCCCTAGATAAATCTATGTACTTGTGTATGTGATTGATCCATGTTTGCAAATTTTGTTCTAAATTGTGAATTAATTTCCGTAGAGCAATAGAGTAGAATTGTGTCTCTTGATTTAGATTAAAATTCTTGAGCAGTTGCAATTCTATCACCATGTTTCTACAAACAATGCATGCAAAATATAAGCCCTTGGCTGATTAGGTATCACCAAAATCATGCTTGTTGCAATGCTTCCATTGCTCTTTTGTTTTTATTTCCTCCAAATTTTCCATGATGCCACAATTTTCAAGTGTGTTCACACAAACATTATTATAGCTATTACAACTTTCTCTTAAATTTAGCCCAATCCTTCAAAATAATTAAAATAACGTAGTGAAAATTTCAAGTGTTTCAAAGAATAAATTAATGTACATGCCAGTGGATTATGCGGTGTAAATACGACAATTATGGGTTCATATGGAAATTATATGCAACTTTTAATGGTCATGGTGTGGCAATCATAGGAGCTGCCATGAGGCCATCCCATGTAGCTTCATGTGTTAAGGATGTTTTTGCATTGACACGAATGGAATGCTAAGATGCAAGCTTGGCCTTAATGACAGGGTGCTATTTGAAGTGTAAGGCCGAGTGGCAAAGTCTCTAGTCACTGTGTAAGAACAAAGTTTGATTGACTTTCATGTTGCAAACCATCAAGATAGATTTTTTTGTGATGCTCTGCGAATGAATGCTTGTTGTATCCTTTGAGGAAGATGATGAAAATTTCTCCATGGTGTGTTACATGACATATTGAATAATAATTATCAATTTGAAAATGATGGCATGAAATTTAGACTAACCTTATGAAGGGGCAGGCGAATGGAAATTACAAGGTAATTATATGATTTACAAATAAGTTCTTGAATTATGGTACCAACTAAGAAATTACGAGTACCCTTTTTTGGGTGGGAATGGAATGTGAATTCGACCCCCCTCAACATCAAAGAGCATGTTCTCATAACCACCTTTGATAACTCCGACATCTCATATGGTGGTGGAGATGCATGTTCAATAGAGGCAATCAATGTCATGAAGTCTTTTTACAAGCAAAATGCTAGCTTTATTGTAGTTCTCATCATGGTGCTCACAACATAGATTTTAGGTTATGACTAGGCTAGCTTGTTGAGGAATTATGTTGTAGAACCCACATATATGTGGTGGACTTCCAACTTGGCACAACTATCTCTCTTCAAGGCTCTTCATGAAAAGGACCATTCTCATAAGATACTCTTACATATGCAATTCTTCACAATATTTACAGTGGCCAACTTCACATAACACCCATTGCTTGGATACATGTTCACAATTCTAACATTTTTCTCATGGTTTTGTTGGATATGGCCATATAATATCACAACTATTCAACTTGGTTCATGATGTATTGGTCTAGGTCTAGGAGCCTTCTCCTTTGATCGGGTTGGAATTTCATCATATATGGAAGTCCCCTAGTCACACCATGGTTTTCAATCTTGAATTTTGTTGTTGGGTTTGCGATATTCATTTACATAGTCATTCCTTTATCTTATCGGAAATATGAAATATTTGAAGCTAGGAAGTTCTCCATTTCCTCTAGTGATTTGTTTATTGCTACTGGTTAGAAACATGATACAGCACAAACCTTGACACTGCAGTTTAATTGGAATGAAAGGGATTATAATGACTATGGCAAGCTATATCTCAACCCTCTTTTTTCTCTTTCTATTGGATTGGACTTTGCAAGAATTGCAACAACTTTTACACATGTGCTCCCATTCAATGGACATGACATTCTTAAGAGGAGCATATATGCTCTAAATGCTGGTAGATAAGATGTGAATGCACGCTTGATGAGGAATTATAAGGGAGTCCTAGAATGGTGTTTTCTCATCCTGCAAGTAGGTAACATGGAATTCTATCTTTTATTATCAATTGTATGGAAGTATGAGGTTCAAATTCCATTGTGGGGTTTGATACTAGCATGTTCATTGGCTTGGTTAACAACTCTTCAAATTAGAGCAATTCAAGAAACTACAAACTAGCAACTAGGTGATGATATTATAGTAGAGTACATGTTTGGTTACATATTGTCGGGGAAGCCTATAACAAATATATTTTTCAAGAGCATATATGCACTCTATTTCCATGTAGACCTCAAGTTTTGTCA
This sequence comes from Pinus taeda, assembly GCA_000404065.3. Taxonomy (NCBI): domain Eukaryota; kingdom Viridiplantae; phylum Streptophyta; class Pinopsida; order Pinales; family Pinaceae; genus Pinus; species Pinus taeda. Next base: position 129,376 of record APFE030540667.1, on the reverse strand, counting down.
CTATATGAAATTTCCTCCATGATATATGTACAATACTAAGCTTGTGGGCACAATTCTTGCAAGTGTGGTAAATCTGGGTGTTGCATGGTGGATGTTAAAATCTACAAATAACATCTGCAATAGGGATGCTTTACCCCCTAAGATCCATTGGACATGTCCAAAGTACAAAGTAACATTTGATAAATCTACCATTTGGGTTCTTATCAGTCCAGGGCACCTATTTGGACACCATCAATTGTATGAAAAATTGGTATGGTTTTTCATTTTGGGAGCACTTCTCCCTGTGCCATTTTAGATTATGAGTAAGTTATTCCCCAAGCAAGAAAATATTTCACAGATTAAAATGCTTATAATTACATATGGGTTCACTGGCGTGCCTCTTTCTACTCTTTACAACATTGCTTCTTGGATCATAACACATATTATCTTCAATTATTGTGCATTCCTCTACAAGAAGAGATGGTGGAAACAATGGAATTATGTGTTTTTTGCAGCCCTAGATGTTGGTACAAAATTTATGGGGGTGTTGATGCACTTCACACTTGGTATGCAAAATAAGAATTTAAGTTGGCGGTTATATCATGCCACCTCTTCTATCTTGATCACGAGGCTAGTTATTGAGGGAGGGTTCATGGTTTTGCACTCTTTTAGAAGTTATGACATTTGTATATCAATTTTGTAGTTTGTCCATAGGATACATAGATGATAATAAAATATTATGTATTTGTAACATATATTAGCATGAAATCCTTCACATGGCCTAGACAACAAATGGGACATCATAATCAACATATCTACCTCCATTCAAGTTCTAGTCAATTCTATCTTTGTGGTTAGGAAACAACCATATTCAAACTTTACCTCTACAAGCACTATTTTGTCAAGTGCATGTAGTGGGGCTTCAATCTTTGATTTGGACTTAGATTTTGCAAAAGGAGGTGCATTTGGATTTGATAATATGACAGAGTTGGATTTATCAAACTATCCACCATGGAGCAATCACAGTTCATCTGGAAATTCCTTTTAAGCTTTGATAAAATTGTGGTTCATACTGCAGGGCAATGCAAATGTCTTTCCTGTACAAAAATCTGAGAAATGAATTAATTTGGAAACTTAAAAATATAAGTTGGTCCATGGGTTCGAGTGTTTGAACATTGTTGTGGGAAGATGGGTTTTATAGATAAATTGGTGAGAGTAGGCTATCTTTGTGATGATAATATGATGTATTTGATAATCATTTATTAGGAAATTTAGAACTTGGTCCTCAGGTTCCAATTGTTTGGATATTGTTGTGCAAAGATGGGTTTTACAAAATATGTTAATGTTTTTTTGGGCCCACGCATGGAGTATTCGCATGGAACTTATCATAAAACTGAGACCTTTAAACTATTTGAGGAAACATATATAGAAGGACTTGCCATTTTAGGACATCCTAGAGTTGTAGGATTATTTATTGAATCCTTACAAGCATTAGAACTTTACTAAGAAAACATAATAAATGGGAGTGCCCCCTTTTGAGGATAGTATATAGGATCACAAAGGAGTTCATCTTCTTCCAAAGCATTCTATCCACCAACAAGTATCATTAAGAAACTCAAAAACATGGTCAAATGATTGCTTCGATGTAATTATTGCTAAAGATGAAGTGTCTATGGATGCCCTTCGACAATCAAGGAAATTAAGTGAAACTAAATCCAAGAATGTATCACCTTTATAACAAGTAACAAGGCACACCAGGAGGTTGATAATTTTAACACAAGTTGTTTTTATGAAAACCCAAGTCATTTATTCCATGGATTTCAAGGCCACTTGTCGACATTGGTTGTTAAGAGTCTTCTTGATGACAATAATGACCATTCTGTTTATGTGCAACCGAAGGTTCTCCCATTCTTGAATTGAACTTGTGTGAAAGTTTTTGTTTGAGTTAATCTAAAGGCTTTATTGAAGACCAACCTATGGTGTGTAGTAGAACATTCAAGAATTCAAAAGTGGACCTTTTTGAGGTATACTCCTTTGATAAACTTTTTAAAGGTTGTATCCTTTTGTAGTAAAGGGGTGAAATAATTACTTGCAAGTATTAAAACCAAATACGTGGTATTTATTGGTAATCAAGGGGATATACAATGCACCAATTATGTGACAATATTTTAGCCAGATTCTTAGCAACGTCTTAACCAGTATGGCGTGTTTAACAAAGTTGGACACATTGTTACAATATGTTGTGTATTTCAATCTTAATTAGAAACCATTTCGAGTAGTGGGTTCATACGATGAAATGGTCATGTTAAGAATGAGTGGAGAAAAGCTCTCTATTTATAATAAAATGGTGAATGTCCAATTTGTAGTTGCCTCAAAGTGGTATGTGTTGTTGTTTTGTTTTTGGCAACCTTTGACACCAATTCTCCAGTGGGAGCATGGAATAAAGTAGTCTCCATAGTTGTGTTGAAAGATGATGCAATAACATGGTTGAGATTGGAAGTTGTTTTGTATATAAGGTCCCATGGAAGCATGAAGATAATAAGAAATTATTGAAAAAAACAAAGATGTAGGGAATTTAATTAGACAACAGAGTTAAGTGCAAGGATGTATAACACCTCACATATTTTGGTTTTGGGGTCTTGGAGACCCCAACTGCCAACAAAAAGGTGTGAGGAGGTCATGTTGGAATTGAATGTATACAATTTTGGAGCATCTAAAACACTTCCAATTTCCATCGCTGCACACGGTGGACAACATGATCAAAGTAGAACCATCAACTAGGCATAAGTTCAGAGATCTTGTTGCAATATTAAAGCTACAAGTGGGAGTCAGAGGGTGCTAAGAAAACAATAATACCTACAACTATTGATAAATTTTGATTATACATGTATGTCAATGCACCGAGGACAATGCATAAATAAGGGGGGAGGGACATGTAACACCCCTAACCCAGATTCCTGAATGGTAATATGCATGTACACGTGACACTTAAGTTGGTGAGTCAAAATGTTGAATAGGTCAATGAGCCAGAGTCCCATTAAGGCTTGCATGCCTTTGCATGTATAGATATGTTAAGTGAGTGGGACACGTTTCAAATATGTTTAAGGCTGGTGTGCTTATGTATTGGGTCAAAGGACCAATATTATTAGGCTAGTGAGTCGAGTTCCATTGAGGCTTGCATGGTTGTGTAAGTATGTATCATGATTTTTCTGATGGGCTAACACACTTATGAGTTTAAGGCCATAGTTCATGTGTGATGATTAGGCTATTGGGCCTAGTTGACATGACAATTAGCTCACTTTCCATTTTTCTAGAGATTGAAGGATGAAAGAGTATGGGGGGCTTAAGACTCCATAATAGGAAATATGCATCCTAATTTGAAATTATATTATAATATTATAATTTATCATTATAAGGGGAATTATGTCAATAAAAGGGTGGCTTCCCTATTCAATGGACAATTAATAAGTGAAGGAGATGTGTCCCTAGATGGGGGGTTGGAGGGTATCTAGAGAATCATGAGGGCAACAGGAAGTCATGGAGCTGCAATACTCTGAACATCCTTGACCGACACCTTAGAAGTAGCCTACAAAGCTTGAGGGACTGCAAGTGCAGAGAAGGGTGTGCATTTGGGTGTGGTTAATGGGGGATGTGAGCATGTTGGTTGGAGGTTGTCATGTTTGCTACCTTGGCCATGTGAGGGTCTGGAGGGTACTTTGAGACCCATGGGGGCGACAGGAAATCCTCGAGCCACAAAACTCTGGACATTCTTTTCTAGCTGAGTAAGTCGCACTGGAGGTGGTGACACAACCTAAGGGATTACAAGTGTAAAGAAGGGTGTGCACCACATATGTGCAAGCTGATGGGGAATGTGAGCTTGTTGGTTGGAGGTTGTTGGGTTTGGTACCTTGGCCCATTTACATTTGGTATGAGGCATATACCTGGCTCGAGAAGCTGACACTAAGTGGAGTCATGGCCATAACTTAGAGGTGACCAATTGCTGAGAAAACTTGAGCAACATGGTCTATGACTAAAAGGAACATCTGAGGTCCACATTCAATCAAAGAATTTGTCAAATAAGTGGAAAAACCCCATTATGTGTGTGTTTCATGAATTTTCCTAGCACATATTTCAGTGTACTACTATTTGTTTTTTGTTATTAATGTATCATTGTGCACATAAATTTATGTTTGGTTAAATAATGCATATGTATTTGGTTATGTCTTGATATTTGTGTGAGTGGCATTGCCTAGTGGGAGGGTTGGGGTTGTTACAAGGAGTGAACTATGGAACAAGCTTGAGTACTGTTGTAGTCTACCCGACCACTAATGGCCCTCTTGGAGTAAGCTCACTAGTGAGGCATGTGGCCTAGAGCCCTGTGTAGTTAGCTCCTTCTAGAATGTCCCAAGCATTTCGCTCTCTTAATTCACAAAGCAATCTTATGGCCAAGAAATATTTGTTAACCATACCAAAGAGATACACATTCTTGCTCTCAATGGCTAAGAGTTCCTATGTATGAAGTCTTGTCGCTATTATGAGGAGGATGCTTAGAGGTACTTCACTTGTCTCATCTAAGTTGATGTGATTCCAACTTATCCAAAAATCTCCTTCAAAACTAGTCAGCTTCAAATAGTTGTAGGAAGGAGGAGTTAGGCTAGGAGGTCCTGGTCCTTCCTTTAGATAAGCATAAACAACATGAAGGGGGACTCCTTAATCTACATAAAGTTCCAGAGGAAGCTCTCCTTTGGAAAATTCCACGTGTTCTAATTGAGGCGATGATAAAATCATATCTAATCTTCCCTAGTACACCATAATTCTACAGGAGTCATTGATGTGATCATGAACATCAATGGCCACCTCCATTTTTCTTGTTGCATTAATCCTACATTAATTAAGTCCACTACCCTCTAGTTCCTTCGAGAGTGAATGCGTCTGTGGTAGATATCCTTTCACTAGCTACACAT
>APFE030540667.1:79015-124034 GCA_000404065.3 Pinus taeda | reverse complement strand
TTTTATTTATAGAAATGTGATTTTTTTGAAAGTTAGGCACTTTGCATTACATCAAATGAGGATTACATAGACCATTTTTTTGATATTGGTATGCCTAAAGGGAAACCAAACTAGTAGCATAAGTTTAGAGTCTTAAGGTTGCTAAGACCTCATATAACTAGAGCATCTTGTAAATATAAACTTATAAAAACAAGTTGGCTATGCCATACCTTGACATGCATTAACATGAAAAGACAAAAAAACTATTAGTGTTGCAACCAAAAAGCCAGTGATTCATAACAAGCACTGGCCAAAATCTTCAAGCATCCACGCTGGTTGGTCACTACCCTCATCCAAGAAGGAGGAGATGTTAGTTGATCTTTCTGGCTAGAATGGTCAGCTTGTGGTCTATACTAATAATTTTTTCCCTCCAGCTCTACTAATATGATAGAATTCTCCTATCGAGTCCTCTTGTATCTCCAAAGGCAGCATGTAATATTCAAACGATGTTTAAACTTATATAATGATATTGGAATCTCCTTCAACAATGAGCTTGTGAATTTTTTTGTGAATAGAGACCCTATTGTAGTGTCTAGATTTCGACAACATTATTGTTGTTGAGGCATATGGCACTTGGACAAGCATGTAGAATTTACCCATGAGCATTACAAAAGACTCCACTATAACTGGTTTGGCTTGGATTTCCTTTCGAGGCTCCATTGAAGTTAAGTTTGATGAAGTCCTTTAGAGCGAGGGACCAGAAGGAAGGGTTGGAAGGGAAGAAATTGGGGATAGAGGGTGTCTGCCATAAGGAATAGGGCAATAGACCCATTTTGGTTAGACTGAATTTTTCAAGTTGATTGCATTCCCAATCTTTGGAGGACCAAGGAATAGAAGCAATTGTTTCCTTTATTTTATTTGGGATAGCTTGCCAAATAAAGTCTGTGTAGGCCTCATTATTCCTAAATGCTCGTTTGATATAAATTTTTTTTTATAGTATAAAAAATATTATTAAGAACCAATGTAGATCCATCTTAATTCTGGAGCTTAAGAAATTTAAATAATGATGAATCATAATTGTAACTATTTTTTTTTGTTTTTGTAAATCAGCTGATATATTAGATCACAAAAATATTATATATGGTTACAAAAAAAGGGCCTGCCATTTTCAGAGAGAAAAGAGAAAATGCAGGCTTGTCAAGACAAAAGACCATTTATATAGGCCTTGTAGGACAGGAAAAGTTTTGCTTAAAGAATACCATAAACTGAACCTGAGTCAAACAGAAATCGAAACAGATAACGACCAACCACACAGGGCTAACAGAAACAGATAACGACCAACCACATAGGGCTGCCAAACAATACTAGAGCAACTACAATAAGAGAAGGCCGCTTAAAGGCATGTCGAAGCTTACATTCAACAGACACAGAAAAAACCACAAGCAGAGAACAGACAGGAACCAACAAAATAAGATCGCCCCCCAGGAATCCTACTGGTCGATTTTGGCGACTCCTGGAGAGCCAACAACACTCAGACCAACGCCATCATCTCCCTTGGGAACACTGTGGGACCTGTGGCATCTGATGATGGTTGTCTTGGAATTCTCTTCAGGGCTATTAATAGAGACATTAAGCCCATGGCGTATAGGCATCTTGAAGAGCCGAATAAACCATTCCAGGCTCTAAGCAAGCATTTTAAGTTCCTTCGTGAGGGAGTTGAGGGTTATCTCTAGCTTGTCCAGTCGCACCGAATTCTTGGTAGAGGCAAGGGAGTTCGCCTAGTAGGCATCCTTAAAAGTTTCCCCTTGCATGCTCATGGCTTTAGCGAGCATCGTTTTCATTTTCCAAGCCTCACTCTGCGTTCTTAGGAACTAGGTGGCTCTAGTTGCTGGGGTGCCCTGGTCCGAGAGCCAATCTACCTCCTTGCTGATGGTTTTCATGTCCATCCCTTCACTGGCTTTGTTCACCTCAACTTGGAGCTCTTCAATGAACTGTGTAACTTTCTTGGAGACTGAGGCCTTGTAATTCTCTCGGGCCCTCTTTAAATCTCTGGTAGCTCTGGAGCTATGGATATTGTGCTCAGCCATAGCACAATTTCAAGTGCAAGCTATTGAAAATCGAATTCATATACACGAAATAGTGAACACAGGGCTGAGCTCTGAGGAATATCTTAAGCAGGTGAAATCTTTCTCGGTTGTCTGTGTATTAACAGTAAAAGACGCGGTGCGAGGGGTCGCGATCTTAACTGAAACCTTCGTCTTTTCCATGTTTCTGACAACCCGAATCCCCAGCAGGTGACTGACGACCTTCTTATTATTATGGTTAAGTACATTCGGACTTCCACGCTTGTCACTGAAGAGACGAGGCCACGCGTACTCCAATTCGTGATAGGTATGCTAACCTCTATCCTCATGGTAGATCTTCCACCTTTTCCAATGCAAGCCATGGGACAACCTCCAGCGGTGCCACCTCTAGGCATTAAGGATTAGGGAATAAATATTTAGAGCAAACCACATAATTCATTGATGATCGGTGCCTTGTAAGCCATCCTCCTCTCCTGACACGCCTGTGAGGTCTTGCCTCGAGATTTGTAGGCATTTGTCCTGAAGATTGACACATGTGACCCTTTGCCAACATGTGTCAATGTCATCATTCTGGTGGTCGACCGTGTGGTTGGCTAGGCTATCCGCCATTACATTCGCCCTGCGCCTGATTGCCTGCAGAATGGCTCCATTGAGAGCAGAGAGATGTTTGGCGATGAGCGCGGTGAACATGGCTAAGCACTAGTGCTTTGTTACCTTCTAATAACGCGAGCCATTTTGCATTTTCCTCGTAGCATTAATGGCTAAGAGCGAGTCTCCTTACACTATTGTTGCCCCACTCCCCAAGCGGATTAGGATTTGCAAACCCTACTCCAAAGCTGCAAATTTTGCCTTGTTGTTAGTGGCTTCCCCCAGAGAATTGTTGTAGATGTGAAGAATTTCCCCTTTATCGTTGTGTATTACACCTCCAAGGCCAGCTGGGCCAGGGTTGCCCTGAGAGGCTCCATCAAAGTTTAATTGTGAAACCCCATGAAAGGAGGTTGCTGGGACAACAGAGAAGGAGCAGGTTGAGGTCTCTGCATCGGAGAATTGAGGTTAGTTGCAGCACTCATGCCAAATATCTGCAGAATTCGCCTGTCATTTGTGGAATGCCTGTTTGCATGTTCTACTTTACTCCTGGTAAGGGCATGATGTTTGTTTTTATGGTATCTAGCTGCCTAGAATCCTTCTGAAAAATTCTTCTATTTCTTTCTTTCCATGTGGATCAGACTATAAAACCAGGGCTTAGCCTCCATAGGATGTTTACAGTGTTGCAGCTTGAATGTTTGGTTCGCTAGTTGGCTATGCTGTCTTGTATGGACTCTCTGTTCCTGTCTGTTTGTCTGAAGATTTCCTCCATCCATACCCATAGTTTATTGGTCAATTCACAATTGTTGAGGAGATGATTTATCAACTCCTCTTCCTTTTCACAGAGGGGACATCGGGATGGACCAATGAAGCCTTTTTTGCATAGGTTCTCCCAAGTGAGGATCTTACGATGCATTAGGAGCCATCAGAAAGTTTTTATCTTCGGCCAGATGGTGGTTTCCTAAACATTATTGTGCCAATTTACTTTCTCTTCCTAATCCCTATGTTTTAAATAAAGTGTGGCTTCCTTTAGGTTGAAGGTACCTCCATCAAGTTTTCCCCATCTTAGTTGATCTTCATCCCGAGAGTAATGGATCTTCCTCTTATCCAGACAAGAGTGCAGGGATAAGAGAAGGTTGTGCATTCCATCTGCCTGTGGGGTAATATTAGGGTGCCAATGTCTCCATTACCGGTCCGCGATACTGTTTGTCCAGTATTGGTTCACCCCGAGTTTTCCTTGTTCCTAGTACCTGTGCTGCCGGGAAATATAATCAGGACTTTCAAGCTTGGGAAGTTGTTGCCAAGCATCTTCCCAAAAGAGAGCTGTGTTACCATTGCGGATTTCCCAAAAGCAGTGATTTTGTATGATGTTTCGATTGGCCCTTGCCATGTTCCAAATGGGGGATCTGGCTAGAGGGTCAGTCATTCTAATGAGATCCTGAGGGCGCCAGTTTTCAACATACCTGGTTTTCCATAGCCTGGCCCAAGGTGTTTGTGGTTCTTTGACCCATCTCCACCAAAGCTTGGCCCCACAGGCTTTGTTTACTGTGTTCGGGCCTTGAAGCCTCAAACCACCTAGGATCTTGGGTTTACAGAGTTTTTCCCAAGCTACTAGAGCCCATTTATGTTTGTTATATTTTCCAGACCATAAGAAGGTTCTTTGAATGTTTCTTATTTTTTGGAGAACACCTTTGGGAGCTAGAAGGATGGAGAGCAGATACTGAGGAATGGCTTGTAGGACAACCTTAGTTAAGACAAGCCGGCCAGTGAAGTTAAGGACTCTATTAGTCTAGTGATTACTTTGTTCTTCTAGGTTGGAAAGCAGTTTCTCCTAGTGGAGCTTTTGCCAGGCTTTATCAGTGAGAGGGATCCCGAGATACTTAGAGGGAAGTCTTTGCCTTCTAAACCCAAGGATAGCAGTGAGATTTTTCTGGATCGCTAAGTGAGTATTGAAGAAGAAAATGGAGCACTTATCCAAATTAAGGTCCATACCTGTTGCTTGACTAAAGAGGTTAAGGATAGCTTTGAAACCTTGGGCTTCCTGAACCATTAGAGTTCCATGGAGCATGGTATCGTCCATAAATTGTTGATGAGTAGTGGCTGGGCAGGGTGGCAGGGGTTGGAGGCCCTGGATAAAGTTCCTTTCCTTTACAGTTTTAATGATGTGACTTAGGCCTTCCATCAATATGACAAAAAGAAAAGGGGAAATGGGATCCCCTTGGTGAATGCCTCTAGAGGGGGCAAAGGGGAGGGTGGGAGCTCCATTGACCAGAATAGAAAAGTTGGGGGATTTGACTAAGGCTAGAATCCAGTTGATCCAACGTTGTGCAAACCCGAAGGCTTCTAGAATGGCTTTGAGATACTTCCAATTGACCTTTTCATAGGCTTTCGAGAGATCCAATTGAATGATCATGCTTGCTTTTTTCTGGGATTGAAGAGTGTTAACCATTTCCTGTGCTAGCAGGACATTATCCATGATCTGTCTACCTTCTACGTAGCTATATTTCTCCTCTGAGATTATCAAAGGAAGAATTGGCTTCAGTCTGTTGGCCATTACTTTGGAGATAATCTTGTAAAGAACATTGCACAAAGCAATTAGCCTAAATTTCTAAATTTCGAAGGGGTACAAGCTGCCTCCTCTTTGGGAATAAGGGCGATGAAGGTGGAATTGAGGGATTTGAGGATGGAGGAAGATTTTCGGGAGTCTTCAACCACCTCCCACACTTCTAGCTGCACAATTTCCCAGCAAGCTTTGAAAAAATCAATGGTGAAGCCATCCGACCCTAGTGCCTTTCCATTAGGCATCTCTTTCACTACTTCTTCCACCTCCTTCATGGTGACAGGGCGGCCTAAGGATTTATTTTGATCTTCAGTTATTAACCTTGGTATGGAAGACATGAATTCCCTAATAGCCTCTTCCCTATTAGTGTCTAGTTCCATTGCTATATGGCTAAAGTGATAAGTGAGGATGGAGGAAATGTCTCGATGAGAGTGGAGGTGAGTGCCTTGCTCATCCTTCAACCGGGTGATTTTGTTGGTGCACCTGTATCTATAGCCAAACAATGGAAGAACTTGGTGTTTTTTCCCCTTCTTTGAGCCATTGTATGTGAGACTTTTGTCTCCATAATATTTCCTCCTGCTGGCATCTTTCATTCCATTTCTGCATGAGGACTTGCTCTGTGCTAATGGAATCCTCGGTGGTGTCCCCTTTGAGCCATTCTGTGTGGATATGTGCCATCTATTCCTCCAGGGCCTGTTTGTCTTTGAAGATATTCCCGAAGACCTCTTTGTTCCAGGACCTAAGCCAAGATTTGAGGTGCTTTAATCTAGCTTGGAACCTATACATTTTGGTGCCTCTGGTGTCCAATGGCTCGTGCCGCCAATGTTTGATTTTAGAAGTGAATTCCGGATGACCCAACCAAAATTTCTCAAACCTGGAAGGTTTGTTTTTCGAAGTGCCGAGGATGGCTGCGTCTAGGGTGATGGGCCAATGATCAGAGCCTCCACAAGGAATAATGTCCAATTCCACAGTGACCCCCTCAAGGAGGATGGCTTCTGTTATAAGAAACAGTCAAGTCTAGAGGTAATATGCCTTTCTCCTCCTCTTTTGTTATTCCAAGTGTGTAACCGTTTTTGGAGAGGATATCAACAAGATTTGTTGCTCTGATGAAGCTATTGAATGCCTCTACATCTCTATTCAGAGTTCTTACCCCTCCTTTCTTTTTTGTCAGCGAGGTAATCATGTTGAAATCTCCTCCATAGATAGCTTTAGCAGTGGAATTTCTGTGTTGCATCTTGGAGAGGTGATCTAGCATCAACAATTTATCCTCTAGTCTTTGGGGGCTGTAGATATTAGTACAAAGGTATGTATTGGATTCCCTTATGATTTGCATTTCTAGGGAGATATATGATCTGGAAGCCTCTGCATTTATGAGATGGAGGGAGTGGGGATTCCAGAAAGTGGCTAGGCCTTCCTCCATTCCATTCCCTTCCACTTCCGTGTATTCCATTCTTTTTCCTAAATTTATGCTTATTCCTTTCATTCTCTCACTGGAGCATTTGGTTTCTTGTAAAAAAATCATGTCAGGATTTTCATTTTTGACTTTCTTTCTCAGAAGTCTTTGTTTCCTTTGGCTGTTTAGCCCTCTAGAATTCCATGAAATAATCTTCATAATTAACAAGGTTTAAGAGGAGAACGTGAAAGCCTCAAGGGCTTTCATCTTACCTGATTTGAGGAGCATCTGACCTAGCTCTTGTAGTGCTTCGTTGTTTGTTCGTCGGTCTCTCTTTTTCCTGTGTTTGGCATTGTTGTTTGTTTTATGTAACCCTTGGGCCTTGATGCCTAGACCCTTTGTGGCGTCATAGCTTCTTTTCTGCCCTTTTAGTTCTATGTCTTGCCTTGCTAGGAAGAGAAGATTGACTTTGGCTACTTCCTCCTCTGGGATATGTTCCATTCCTTTTTGCTTCCATTGCTCTACCATGGTATTGAGATCCATGCCCTCCCTCTCTAGTATGTCACTGAGTTCCATACCCTCTGTTCCTATTTCACTGGTGGTCATTTGCACATCTCCTTCTAAGTCTTTTGCCAACTCATGACCTTGTAGGATCTCATTCGTCGGATCTGGATTGGGATCTTGGGCTTCCTGTGAAGGAGCATGTTGGATTTCCTATGTTAGGCCTGGTGCTTGGGGGATTTCAGCTGAGACTGTTCTAGAGCCAAGAACTTCAAAGGCATTGACAATACCTTTGATGGAGGCGCCTGTTTTGGGTTGGTTTTTCCGATTGGCTCGTTGTCTCCGATTTGGACGAGAAAAACCTTCCTGGTCCTTGCCTGTATTTTCTTTGGCTTTCTCATTTGGCTTATTCATTGGGCATTCCCTAAACAGGTGTCCATGTTCGTGGCACTTTCGACACCAAAAGGGGATTTGTTCATAATCTATGGCTTGAAAGAAGACTTCATCTCTAAATTCTAGCCATAGACCTTCATGTAATGCACCTGAAACATCCATTTCAACACATATTCTTGCACAAGAGGTCTACCCTTTTTGTAGGGTAGCCTCCGAGGCTTGGATGAAGGTTCCCCGTTTGTTTCCTATTTGTTCCAACGCTGTAGGTCTCCAGTAATCAATGGGGAGAGAGAATATGCGAATCCAAACCGGTACATGCGTGAATGTTTCCTGTTTTGGTGCAAAGTTGGGTTTCCAGGGTCTCATATAGAGGCCTGCTGAGGCATAGAAATACGATCCTCCATAAAAGATGCGACCCTTGTCTTCCAGGTTCGCAAAGACAACAATGAAGAAACCTTTGGTCCCTAGGTGTAACCTGACATCTCCCTTAGGCTTTCATTGTTGCTTGATCCAAAAGCAGAGGGCTTTTTCCGTAGGCTAGAAGCCCATGAACTTACAGATCACCGCATATATTGACATATGGTCCCTGTAAGCTTGCATTTTAGGGTCGGTGATAACAACCCATAGACTTTCTATCGTTTTGGGCTTGCAGCGCCCCAGGTCCTCCTGTTTTCTTGTCGCTGTGGCAGATCCCTCTAGATCTGTGCCTTGCCGGGGCAGGGCCTCGGTTCCCACAGTTTTTTTGTTTCTTCCTTCTGCTTCTTGTGGTTCCTGCTCGGGACTAGGGTTCCCGTTGTCTTTTCCTTCCAAAATCTTGATTTCATTGGTCCGTTTTTTGACTTTGGGTTTCCTTGGTTTGCCCAGCATACTTTTTCTTCTTGCTTAGCTCAACTTTTTTCTGCATTTTCAGATCCAGAGATCTGCACCCCTTCCAGTGGGGCCTTTCCTTTATCCATCATTACTTGCTTGTATGAAGGGGCCCCATTAGTCCTTGCTTGCCTCATCTGCTGGGCCAGGGCAAGCCCACCCTCCGAAGCTCTGCGAACAGGGCACTGCCCTCCACCAGAGTTTGTGACAGTAATCATAATGCAGATCGAAGCCCTCGCTCAGGTCCACCTACTCCAACTCCATTCCTCATAATTTTTCCAAGTGTGTCTTCAGCAACACCCCAACAAAGCTCATCGTTGGTGAGTAACAATCGAATCGTAATTGTAACTATGATATTTGAGAACTTTATGTTTAAATTTACTTAATAACAATATAAAGACTTAATATTTATAATAGATTCTTTTTGTAAGGTTTATGATATCAAAGAAAAATCTCATTCACATATTTATGTAGCTATATGTATTATGAGGGTTTTAATAAAATAGGCATAGATCCATCTTAATTCTAGATCTACCAAACATCGAGAAGAATAAAAATTCTCAAAGTGTAAACTTTCCCTCATATTTTACCTAAAAAAAGTTTACATATTAAAAAAAATTAATTCCTCTCAATAATTGATAAATCTAAAATTATATATATATAAAAGTCAAGAAAAAATCAATACATAGTCTTAATATATATCAACTTATATCAATTATTTCTAATTCTAAAACAATACCTACCAAACTTTTAAACTTTTATATATATACTCTTGTGATTATTCACATAAAAATAAATAAATTAATACATAGTCCTAATCTATACCAACTTATATCACAACCATTATTCAAATTTTTCCATCTACGCAAAAACAAAACCTTACTTCACATAGTATGTATAAATTCCTTACACTTCTCAACCAATATTAATCTACAACCAATGTCATGTAATGTTTTTATAGAGTATGACATCACAATGCCATCAATAATACTCAAGCACATATTTCACTATCTTTCCTTAAAAGCAAGGAGGAGAAACCAAAAAAAAAAAAAGACATGAAGATTATTCTCATGAACCCCACTTCCACTTTAACATTGTGAATGCCCCCATTCACTAGTTTGTTATCTTCAATAAATAAATAAATTAAAAAGTCTTTTCTAATCTTAAATAAATTAAAATAAATTAAGCGATTAAAACAAATAAACACAACGATGATATCAACCATCTAATAAATAACATTTAAAAAAATATTAAAGAAACCAATCATGCGGGCTTGAAATTATTCTTCAAAACAATCTAAAACCCTCTCCCCATCAGATTTATTTTATTAGTTTGTACACTTGCATTCTTCGCGTATTCTCTGCATTACTTTTCTCTGCGGGGTTTCCATTTAGCGGTCTGTTGAATCGGCGCTTCTATAATTTTTCCTTTCTGTTTCAGTTTGCTGTGACACATTGGAGGTGGGTGGCCTTTAGAGCTGTGCCAAATCGGATTTTTTTTTTTCTTTTTCCTGTTTTTTTTGGGTTTGTGTTTTCGGTTGGTTGCAGTGGGTTCAACATAATAAAAAGTCTATTGTGTTGGGTTGGTGATAAATTTCTAGTACCAGCGATGACCATGGGCTCAGGAGGAGGATCGAGCGTCATTGGTAAGTATCTCATGCCTGTATTTCATGAATTCAAAGATTAGAGCGTGATGACAATTTTTAAAATTTCTTCTGTAATTGACGCCATTAGTTTTAGCATTTCAGAGCCATAGTCGAATCTGTGCATTTTTTAGTTTTCTTCATTTATGCGACAAGTCTGCCCTTCCCCATTTATGGAAGTATTACATTTAATCTGTTTGGCTTGTAACACGTAAGAGAACACTTCGGCGCAGATGCGGTATCTATTATGCCAAAAACGTCAGGGACTTGCAGCTGAACCAATCCCATGAAGCGAGCCTCTTTTATAGGCAAGACCCCCGGCAGAAAGGGGTATAATGTGTCTATAGGTATTTGAATCTTGGTGGGGTATGAAACACCTGGTCTTTACTGGCTTGACTGGACAGTGTATTGTAATTTCAATGTTTATGACAGTGTTTGTGACTAAATTTCCATATTCGATTATGATTTCCAGAGGAGAGGCTTCGTCCTTCATGACTATGTAAATTTACATAAATCTAGCAGGCATGGCTGAAATCATGAAATAAACATAGTCATTAAGGGCACATAGGTTGGAATTATCCACTGGCATGTTGGGGTTGACACGTTTGCTGTCTGTCAAGTGTATGCTGTAGACTGTAGATCGAACCTTAGGATATTTTTTTGTGTGTTTCTAATGTAAAGTTAAAAAAAAATGGATTTGGTTCGGGGGGCTGAACCACATGGCATTGACTTCTTCGAGATGCCCAGGGACTTGCACACGCCAACGTCCTTTCTGACATGCCATTTGGGTGGGGCAGCCTACAGCGAGAATTGAATCCAGACGACTTAATACTCTGGAATGCTTCAGTCGGTGAAGGCGATCTTAGTATTTTGCGAATAAATTAGGTTGCGATTGAAACCAGGCACATTTTCCTATGTTATCTTTCATCTCGTGAGTGTAGAAATGTATCCCTACCAGACATTGTTCATTGTTAGGCTTTTGCAATTGAAAACTAGATAGAGTGGCCATACAGGGTGTGGTCTGCCCCCACTGGTTCTTGTCTGAGCATTTTTTTAATTAGTTTTTTCCGAAAGTTCTTCAAGAAACATGCCTTAAATGCTGCCCTGCAAAGAGCAGACTTCCTTAAGCTGGGTTGCTAGGTTTGATAGCTTTTTTGCCAGAATTGCCCAGGGCTTTTACCAGGCCTTCTCCCTCTAGAACTCATGCTCTTTGGGTGGTGGGAGGCCACAGTGAGATTGGAGCCCCGTTGGACACCTTAGAAATGCGTCAATCTCATCAATTAACCAATGATTCCTTCGGCACCTTGTGATGCATATGCCGCATTGAGGAAGGAGTAAGTACAGTGTCATCTTCATGAACATTGGAATAGAGGCTGGAAGCAGAGATCATCTTTGTCATGCATATATGATAGCAGAGGTGAAGCCTTTCTGTCAACACAACTTTTTAGTTGATAAAGTGGGTCATTAAAATCCCTGACAATCAAGAATATTTTATACAGCTAACGTCTAAAATTTTGCTCATGCGTTTTTTTGAAGTGCAAAAAAAATGATCATGCTTTTGTCCGAAGGTTATCGTTCTTAAGTTGCACTAGCAATAAAGGAATTGCTCCAAAATGCCAATTGAGTATAGGGTTGGCCTTCTTTGTTTAAAAGCTCAAAATGCTGCATAGCAGTGTTATTGGAACTGGTGGAATTGGCTAGTCCTACTCGATATTGAACTGGCCAGTTCTGTACGGTGCCATAAGGTACGGCTAGAGGCCATCAATCTTTTTTTAATAAAAAATTTAAGGAGAGCAAAATATCTAGCCGTAGGGCCCTCAAAACCTAACCCTAGTAATTAAATGTAATATTAAATTCTTGTCGTAGAAGTTGATAATCTCCTCTCCTTATTTTCCCTTTTCTATCCTTGTACTTAATTTTTTTAACATTATCATTAATTGTTTCGGGATGTTTGAAAGTGGTTCCAAGTTTCCAACCTCATAGGAATTCATATGGAGAAAGTAGAATTTTAGATCCCATTCAAAATTCATCTGACTTAACATTTTTCAGTATTTCAGGATTTGTATGATTGCAACATTTTTACTTGATTCTATCATTAATGAGAGAATGAAACTGGCTTAAGTTAATCAAGAACACTAATCTCTTTACACAGCTTAATTTAAGGGTACATTTTCACTAGGGTTATGACAGAGGAGTTCAACAATCAATGCAACCATGGCCAGACACTAGTACCATTTGATCAGATTGTAGAGTCTAGACTCTAGGAGTCTAGACTATGTCACTGTAGTGACTTTTAGTTACTATGCTTATAAACCATTTAGAGCTGCTTTGTTGATGTATTTTGGTTCAAAGATGTATTGCACTCAGTGCATATTTTGGTTATATGCGCTTTCACCTGCTATATAGATGAGAAACTTTGCATATTTGTGCATAAATGTTTTGGAATCCTATGGATGCACATGAATATGTCTTTATTTTTTGAAAATTTGGATATTTTATGTATGTTTTGGTTGACCATTTTATTGAAATGGTTTTTCACTGATTTTGGTCTGGTTCACATTTTGGGTCTCATCAGTTAAGTGACCGGTCCGGTTCTGATAACACTGCTGCATGCATCCATTAGTACTTGAAAGGTTTTTTGTGCACTTAAAAGTATAAAATTTTGGAAATTTCCATAAGAATCTTAGGGTATGAGTTTTCCAAGATGGTTGTGGGGTTTTTCATGAAATGACTGGTTGAAGTTTATCCAGACATTTGTTGGAACAATTGGCATTTGCCTTCTGAATCCTCTCGATGAAATTATCCAGAAACTTTATAAACGATTGATAGCCACTAGCCAGCTTCCAAACATCCTTTTGAGTCAGATTTACTTGTAAAAGGGCATATAAATCATAATATAATATATTAGCATCTAAGTCTCTGTTGCCATTCCAAGTTAGCCATGGAATTGTTATGCTTAAGAGTCCCTAATTCGTAAACATTCTGTGCCCACTCCTAAAGATGGTATCAATGTGGTATGAGGGCTATATTCTGCCCACTGCAAATCCAATTTTAGTTCCGAGTCAAAGTTTAGGTGGGTGACAGTGGATTCTTGATTCTTTTCCTTTGCTACGGTTCATAGTTAAGGTTGAGAAATTAATCTGAACTAGTTTTTTTGGTCTAGACTCTAAACACATCAATGCTTTTTTAATGGTTTACAAGAATAACGTACTATAAGTTTCATGAATATTTTCACTACATTTTAATGGTCAACATGAATTCAAATAGTTAGTTTTTCTTTTTCTAAGATTTTATGAAATTATCTTTACTTCAAAATATACTTTGCAAATTTTTGTTTTAGAAAAATATTAGTTATATGGAAATTTCCAGTGTGAACAAATTTGTAGATTTACATAATTTATTCCTTTGCTACAATGTCCTGCTATTAGGATTCAACTTGTATTATACAGAATTCATCATTTCTAGAATTTTCATTACACAATTGCAAAACATAAAAGTAAGCAATCTATTTCAACTAAAGTTTGGAAAAGGCTCTAATAACCCCCTTTTTTGAAGGCTTATAGTTTATTTAGCTATCATTCTTTTTGAAGAAATTTCAAGTCTATATTTTCAGTGTTCCACAGGGACACGTCCCCCAGGGTCGGGTGCACACACCCCTTGCACCTGGGATGGGGGGATGTTTGGGGAAACATTTCCCCACATCCCCCTTTTGGGGAGACGTGGGGAGATACATGTGGGGATGTTTCCTCAATGTGGGGGGATGCGACTCCCCAAAAGCGGGATGCCTGGGTGCCCCCCTCAAAATGGGCTATGTGCCCCCCTTAAATTTGCTTGTAAATAATGATTTATGACAGGGGAAACCTAGTATTTGACCATATTTCCCTACTAATGCTATGCAATTTAACGTCCTCCTTTTGGGGAGACGTGGGGAGACGCATGGAGGGGACGTTTCCCTAAGCCCCCCTCAAAATGGGCTATACGCCCCTCCTTAAATGCTTGTAAATAATGATTTATGATAGGGGAAACCTAGTGTTTGACCATATTGCCCTACTAATGTTATGCAATTCATGGTAATGTTAAATTCTTAAAGTAAAAGTGACATTCTCCTTTATCTTTCATTTTCATCATTTTAATTAAATTTTTAACATTACCATGAAATGACTCAAGATGTTTGAGAGTGGTTCTGACCTCATTGGATTTTAGATGGAGAAAGTAGAATTTTAGATCTCACTCAAAATCCAGCAGACTTAACAGCTTTCTAGGAATTCATGATTCGATGGATTGCAATGTTTCCATTGCATTTTGTCATGTACAAGGGTGTGGAATTAGTATTTACTATTTAATCAAGAGCACCAAGCCCTTTGTGTACTTTAGAGTGATTTTCAGACTCATCACTCCATTGTTTTTGAGTTTTAGTTATATCAATTTACTATTCCAATCTTCAGATTTCAGTATATATTATAGTCTATTTTGCTTAGTACTATTAGATTCTAGAATGATGAATTTTAAATTTAAATCAATTTAGAATCTAGAATGATGAATGATGAATTTAATTTTTAAACCAATGTCGTTTCTAGAATGGTGAATAATGAATGATGAATATGGATCAGAGTATTTCATTATTGAATCTCGTGGTCTATGGATGAATCATGTATGTATTAGTAAGGATGATGAATATGGATCATTGTATTCCATTATTTACCTCAAACTCCTCTTTTTTTCATATAAAAGGAAGGCTGCTAAACGTTACAATATGGAATTTTCTATTATAGATTCATGTGTTTAAGGTAGTTTTTGTCCCTAGAGAAGTCATTGAAATTTGTGGGTAAGATTGTGAGGGTAGTGAGGGTAATGTGTATGCTAATGGGACGTAGATACGCCATTCTATGAAGAATTTGAATTTTGCAATTGGAGAAAAACCCCACATAATACTCTTTTGTATGTTGGATATTCAAATCTTTTATTTTTTAATATTTGGAAAGACATATGTAATATCTAACATAGATGAAAAGTTGTCCTTATTGATGGAAATGAAAATATCAGGGTTTAAACCTTTTAAGTTATGAAGCCCTCAAACTCAATCCCCTATAAATATTGTCATTAAATCGTTTCCAGTAGTTTAGCATAGAGCTGTAAGTCAGAATATGAGAGCCTTTAGAGAGTCTTGACAGAAATACCACCTTTACAAAGAAATTATTTACAATTGATGAAATTGATTTTTCTTGTTTACCAAACCAGGAGTAATAAAGGTGAAACTTGATCTGGCTTTGCTGTGAGCATGAAGGGTCATGACCCATGGACACACTTACCTTTTAATTGAAGCCAAGAACTATTTTGGCTAGCCTTCTTATAAGAAAAATATTATGAGCTTAGGTGAGAGCCCTTATAATAAGGTTATGTGGGTGGCATTTAGGAAGGAAGTTAAATTTGTGATATAATGTAAATATAAAATGGTAATGATTCTCCAAACAGAGAGAAATGTGGTGTTAGATAGCAAACTAATATAAAAGAGTTCTGATAGGTTGTGGTTAGAGACTTTAATATGGTCTGGCGATTTTCTATAGAAAAAGGAGGATAAAGTGTAAAAAGTGCACTGATGAGAATATAATGGAGGTTGGGGATTAAAGATTGCATGTGGCAGAATATTCCATAGGAAAAAGTGTATGGAGTACATTTTTTGGTTATACCACCAACACAACATAGCATGGAGTTGGTGTAGGAGACCGCATGACCTAGACTTAAACTATTTTTTGTGACTATCACATTGGCATGTTAATTGCACTTTTGATTGTCAGAACATACTTCCAATGTGATGTTAGAGTGCTTACATGGTTTTTTCCCCAGGGAGAGTGCTTACATGGTTTTCCCCCAGGGAGAGCGCTTACATGGTGTTTAATCTGTGACAAAAATTGTTTTCAGATTGGGCAACAATTTCTATCTGATCTTTTGCATATCCTAGGTATCTTTTTGTTGTTTATTTTGCATATTTCTGCAACAGGAGCTTGAGTTTTTGATCTAGGTTGCCATCTAGGGCCATCTCAGAATTGGTCTTGATATTTGTAATTTCTCAAGGTTCTGATGCTCAGTGCTACAGCATTTGAATCAATTTGCAAATTCCATATCCAATCCACTAAATTAGACCCAAACCTAGAGCAAGGAGTGAAAAGTTCTGATTCTGGCAAGGCTTTCCCTTTTTTGAACAAATAAGCTTTG
The DNA here is from genome assembly GCA_000404065.3 of Pinus taeda. NCBI lineage: Eukaryota > Viridiplantae > Streptophyta > Pinopsida > Pinales > Pinaceae > Pinus > Pinus taeda. Next base: position 107,817 of record APFE030540667.1, on the reverse strand, counting down.
TCTTGCAAATTCCCTTCGCAATGCACTAAATTAGACCCAAACATGAACAAATGGTTACTACTTGTATTAAATAAAAGAGAGGGGGTTGCAACCATACCATCCAGCCTTTTAATACAAACAAAAGAGATGACACAGTCCAAATACTTCCAGAATGTTCTGAAGATGTTGGTAATTCAAAATTGCTCCCTAGCTGTCCTATCATCAATACTCTGTTGCTCCTAGGAACTTTCTGGCTTGTATAAAGCCTTACAAACTGGTCTGGCAAATTTACAGACTTGAAAATTTGAAATACATCATACATCATAATATGAAGCATTTTTTTACCATGCCCAAAGTCAGCAGTTCTGATTGGCAGTTTTTGGGACATGAACTTTTGGCATATTTTTCAAGGCCTTCCCATTCATTTTTTGAGGTTTAGCATCTGACTTGTGTGCAATTTTTTTGTTTTTTGTTTTCTCTGCCAACGAGCTAAAGAACTAAAATAGAGCAACAAGCGATTCACTGATTTATTTATAGCAGAAATGGTTACTATCCAGCCTTTTAATAAAACTTAAAAGGCGGAGCTGCAACCATACCATCCAGCCTTTTAATGCAAACAAAATAGAGTTGACACAATCCAAAATTCTTCCAGAATGTCCAGAAGATGTTGGTAATTGTTCCCTAGCTGTTCTATTATCAGTACTCTATTGCTAATTCGCTACTATTAACTGTCTGGCCAGTATAAGCCTTACAAACTGGCCTAGCAAAATCACAAACTTGAAATACATCATAATATTAAGCATTTTTGTTATCATGCCCAAAGTGGGCAGTCCTTTTTCTTCCTACAACTGATAACACCATGGATGGGTCTGTTCTCCTGGAATGCTTAGAATGCTGTTCCACAGAGTCTTCGTCCTTTGCTGCGGCTTGCTCTTGTCCAAAGACCAATGAAGATTGCTGGTGAGGCACAAGGGACCTCAGATCTGCAAACTCTGGATGTTGCTCCAGCTCCAAATGTCGAACTCTCTCCTGCAATTCGTGTGTGAAGTCTTCTTGATCTTTTTGCAGTTTCTACCTAATGCTCTCTTCCCCTACTTCCACAAGGATTATTTTCTTTTTATGCTTGTCCAGCTGGGCATTCATCCTAAGCATTTGTTTTCTTGTTGGTTTTAGCTCTTTTTCATAATGGTGCTCCCAATCCCTTCTCCATGTCTTCATCCTCCCCATCGCTTGTGCTAGAATTTCTTGACTGTTGTCACAGAGGCACTCACATCATCTCTAATTGAATGAAAAATGTGGTCTTGGTGATTTTCCTTTTCGCTTGATCCAAAGTATATAATTTGAGTATTAGCCCAGAATTCTTCTATCATATTAGAATGTGAAAAACAAGTATACCTATACAAGATCTCATGGAAGCAACTATTCAGACTTAGTAAACACCTGAAGGACGAGCCCAAGGGAGAGTAGTCCTAGGCTGGGGTTATATTGTCTAAGAAACATCCCTCTCTGAAAAACTCCACAAGGGAATATGCCTGAAGTTCCCTAGGAATTTCTTTTATCTTGTGAACAAGAAGGCATAGAATTAACAAATAGAGTGCCTGAGCTTGAAGCTTGAGGTCAAAATCCAATTTGCAACCAAGTCCTGTTTTCCCTGCTCCTAAAGTCAAGCTTTCAGGTTCTCACAGCTTCCTCTAAGGAATCCCCACTAAAAATGTTCCTAATCAAACCTTCCAACTGGAAAAGAAAACAGCAGAATTGTAAGTCTCTGATCTCTTCTACTAAACCAGAATTGAAACTTCCAGATGTCCATCAAAAGGTGAAGAAAAGCATAGAATTAACAAATAGAGTGCCTGAGCTTGAAGCTTGAGGTCGAAATCCAAATTGCAACCAAGTCCTGTTTTCCCTGCTCCTAAAGTCAAGCTTTCAGGTTCTCACAGCTTCCTCCTAGGAATCCCCACTAAAAATGTTCCAAATCCAACCTTCCAACTGGAACCAGACCTTCTGACTGGAAGAGAAAAGAGCCGAACTGTAAGTCTCTGATCTCTCCTACTAAACCAGAATTGAAACTTCTAGATGCCCATCAAAAGGTGAAGAAAAACCCTACAGGCTTTGCGCCATCCCATCTGGACATTTAACCAGGGATAATAAAGAGTGCCTCTTGTCAGAATGAATTAATGACACAACAAGCCACCCTTGTGTCCTATGCAAAAATAGTAATTGAATTGCCACTTGTCAGCATTGTTACTGTGATCATTTAATAAGAAGAGTGGGTAAACATCTTGGGGCATTGTCCCACCCACTTTTCCAAATTTGACCAAAAGTAAAGGAGCAGGCCTTATTGGCCATTACATCTATTGGTTGATTGAAATTTGAGTCCCCCCAGGGCATGAAGAAATCTGACTTCAAGTCCTTTTAACAATTTGAGTGCAACATAGCAGTCTATTAAGACGGGGGGTTTTTAGGGAGAGTTTTAAAGACCATATAATGAATGACTATGATTGAATCTCCAACCATTGTCATCTTTTTGATGCCTTGGTTCTTCAGAATCTAGACTCATCCAGAGAGCCAAATCTGGGCCTGGTTATTTGATGTATCTCCAATTAATGAGGCATATGATGTTTCTTGTTTTCCTTTTGGTAAAGGAAACTCCCCTACCCCCTCCTCGCACCTGCTGCCCCAACAAGTGAAAAGTTATGGTTATGACAAGGCTTCCATTTTTTGGACAGCTCAACGTCTCACACATAGCTATTTGGAGCAGGATTACAAATTTCCAATTTCCAAAAGGCTCTGGGAGTGAAGTGTTTCAAGATTGTCTTTTTTATATAAGATATATTTTAATATATTTTGTTGCATGCAGAATGGTGAATTAGTTGCAGAAAATATGAAAATGTAGATTTTTGTAGTAGATCAATGATAACCATTAAAGCATGAACCATTTAGTATAAAAATAACATCAGTCATCTGGCAGTTATCCAATGATCAACCATAACATCAGCCTTGTATCAAGTTTTAATGTTTGTGCTAAAAATCTCTAACAAATAATATTAACCATGAAAGGAATCAAAAATCATGACCAAAGGGTTATATATGTAGTCAGCAGTTCAAACTTCAACTGTGATATAATGTTTACAAAATAGGCTTTAATAAAGGAAAATAATTATAAGTTCTAGAATCTAGATTCTAAAGTGAAAAAGAGAGAATTTTATAATCTACGAGGCTTTCTTAAGCCTCTTGCCACGAGCATTTTCTAGTTTCTTCTCCTTTGGTCTAGTAGCAACAAGGATTGTACCAGGAGCACTCCACCAAAGAGTTATAATATGTAGTCAGCAGTTCAAACTTCAACTGGAATATAATGTTTACAAAATAGGCTTTAATAAAGGAAAATAATTATAAGTTCTAGAATCTAGATTCTAAAGTGAAAAAGAGAGAATTTTATAATCTACTAAGCTTTCTTAACCCTCATGCCACGAGCATTTTCTAGTTTCTTCTCCTTTGGTCTAGTAGTAACAGGGATGGTACCAGGAGCACTCCCCTCTAAAGCAAGCTTCGAGGGTGTGAGCATTAGCTTGGAGAAGGGGTGGTGGGTGGAGGAAAGGGGTGGGGGGGGGAGTGCTTTCCCGCAGCTAGGGGACTCTTACTAGTCAATGGGATAAATGTACACATATTACCTCTACCAACCACTCCTCAGCCTCACCTTCACTTTGTGTTAGCATTAGGGTTCTTGCATCTTAGGATTTATTTGTATAATTATAAAATGTAGTTTTAGCCTCTTGTTATGGCCTTTTTTGTGAACGAGCGTAGTAGACACATTTCTTTTTAGAGATAGCTACAACCAATTTGGCCATTGTAGCTGTACAGTCATCAGTCTTTGTCATGATTGTTTCATTAATAGAAATTGGTTTTCATTGTACCTCTCCATTTCTTTTGTGTTGTTGCTATCTTTCATTGCATGTTCGGTATAATCCAGATCATTTTTGGTTTGGTGTTCGTGGATTTATTTATCGCAATAGATTTCAGCAATAGTATTTGGGACAGGTAGAGCATGTGACAGATGAGCCATTGTAGGCTGGCCAGGCCCGGCCCAGTGACCCCACTAGACGTTCAATTTCAGCTCAGGGCCAGCCAGTTCCACTGCTAGAGGAGGACGACCTAGTACCTATGCTTGTGGAAGTGCAGAGGGCATGAAGAGTTAAATTTGAATAATTTCATGTGGTTTTGTTTGGACTCCTCAATTTTGGCCCAATATCTACTGACAATGAATGTCCTATGCTTGTGGAAGTCCAGAGGGCTTGAAGAGTTAAATTTGAATCATTTCATGTGGTTTTGTTTGGACTCTTCAATTTTGGCCCAATATCTACTGAAAATTAATGTATGATATACACTGGACATCATTGGGCATCTTATACATATAGTATATGTACCTTTGCATATTTGTGTGGCAATGTGCTTATCTGAGGTTGTTTTAAGTTTATATTTCAATTTGCTTTTAAAAAGTAAAAATCTGTATGTTTTTTTATTGTGCCACTGTTTTGCTGAATTGGCCAATCTATTATTGAGTTATTTCTAAATCAATGATTTTGCGCCCCGGCTGATTTATTTCCAACACTGGTTATGACCACGAGAGGTTCAAACTCTTCATTAAATGTATTCATGTATAAAAATATTTAAATAGCAACTAATCTTCATAGTGATATCGGTATAAGGAGCCCTCTCTGGACACACCATTCTTGGGTGTCAGTTGAATATTACAAGCTCTGGCTTTTATCTTTACTATTGCTTGTCCAATTTAATGCTTTGGTTTGCGTTCTTTTTTAGTTGACTCTAGTGCAACATGAGGTCATTCCATTTCCCACCTTGTACATTGTTGGTCTAACTCTGGCATGGCAAGTACACACCATAATAATGTTCTCATGTAATGCTGGGTTTACTCTTTATCAACTTTGTTCTGCCCTGCACAATATTGTAACCTACGATTTTAGTACACTGTCTTTGTTGAGGCTATCCATTTGAAACAGGTTTAACTTTATCAGATCCCTTAATTATTGTTTTCCTGCAATTTTCTGTTTCCGTATGTGTTCTTATTGGTTTTTTAATGATGCATACATGTTAGTCCTCTTCTGTTTGCGGGGAAATACATCCCTTTCCAGGATACGTAGACCAGTTGAACTACTTGTGTTTGATGTTTTGCGTAGTATGGAATTGCAAAATTGTGTCTGTGAAAGGACCCCTGTATTCTGCAATTTTAATTTGGCTCCTCAAAGTTTGCGTTGTACAAGTTAAAGACTGGTGACCTCTACCAGAGAGATAACTGGTATACATGCAGTTCTTTAATCTGCTTGTACGAGGTAAAATAAATCAGTTAATATCTTTTAGGGCATTCTATTGGGTGTGAAACAGAAGTTTTGCAAACAGAACAACCTCTACTGATGTGATACCCAAAACTTCTTTCCTGTGGCTGTTTCTAGTCTTATTTCCAGAGGCTGGTATATATGTTAGTGGAAAATAATTTCCCAGGAATTTAATTCTCAATGTTTGCTGGGCCATAATTGCACCGAGAGGTGCTTTACCATAAGACAATAAAAATGATAACAAAGATTTACTGATAATGAGTTGGTCATGAAAATAGGAAAAATGGTTACTTATTTATGCTCATAAGTTATTAATAAAATTATTGTTTTTCTAATTAGTTGACAATGAACAAAAAGACTGGACTCTACTCAGAGTTGATTGCACCAATATGGTTGAGTCGTGACTCAATTTACCTGCTTCAGTAGCAATCCACTTACAGAGGGAGAGTCAAATCTGTTAAGACGAAGGCAAATCTTCATTGATGTGGGCAGTTTGAATTCCAGTGTTCTGTTTAACGGGAGTTTTATTACTCACATATCCTGTGACAGCAGTATAATTTGATCTTAGAATAGTATGCTGCATATCAAATAGGAATTGCATTAGAACAAGATGAATACTCTTCTTACAGTCGGTTGCCAAGAAAATACTAAATTGGATGTTCTCAAAATAATGAATTTATGAGCTTTCTGTTAGGCATTTTCATGGAATCAATAATGCAATTTGTTTGATGTTGCCCAGTCCCTCGAAACTTTAGACTTCTGGAAGAACTTGAGAGGGGAGAGAAAGGTATAGGTGATGGAACCGTCAGTTATGGGATGGATGATGGAGATGACATATACATGCGCTCCTGGACTGGGACTATTATTGGGCCTCATAATGTACGATATTTTTCCTTTTTCCTATTCATTGCAAGGAGATCACTTTTATATTAATTAATTTTCATTGTTATATGCTTGACATTTATTAATTATAGATAACTGTGAAAGATGGGATGCATTTCCTCACGGTGTTGACTTTATTTCAGTCGGTGCACGAAGGCCGAATCTATCAAGTGAAATTGTTTTGTGATAAGGACTATCCTGAAAAGCCTCCAACTGCTAGGTTTCACTCTCGGATAAACATGACATGTGTGAATCAGGAAACTGGCGTGGTAAGAATTGGCTCCAAATTTAAGAAACTGGAATGGGTTTTGTGGTTTTGTATTTTTGTTTGTTTGTTTCGAACTTGTTAGTTGCAAATACTATTTGACTTTTTTGAACTGCAAGCACTTTTCCTGGTTTGATTTCTGCCTATCAATGAAGATTTAAACAAATGTAAGGAGGTAGTGTTATGTCTATTATTGGTTTATATATTGGAATTATTTTTTTGCTTATTCTTAGACATGAAATATTAAAGATGTCATATTATCAAACACTCGTTTTTATCCAATATATACTGTCTTTCAGCAAGATTTTACAAAGAGTACGTCTTTCATTAGGAATTTCAGTTGGGAATATTTTAATGGTCCAATTTGTTCGTAGTTGTTTCTGCTTGTCAAATTTCCTTGCGCTCACCTTTAAAATATAAACACTGCAGGTAGAACCGAGACTGTTTTCAATGCTAGCAAATTGGCGGCGTGAATATACAATGGAAGATATTTTGAAGCAGTTAAAGAAAGAAATGGCATCTCCTCAAAACCGGAAACTGCCACAACCTACAGAAGGTACCTTCTTCTAGAAAGTGCTTCGTTACTATTACTGTGGGCATTTTGAGTTGCTTTGGAAGTTGACGAAGAATTTGTGGATCAATTGGACATCGTTTTAATGTAATCTGACTTTTTCCATGAATCTCAAAGTTATTGATGTCCTGGACATCAAACCTATTGCAGATCTGTTATTTATTTCAATTTTCTATAACTAATTATTATAACTAGTCGTTTGTCTATATTATGGTTGATTCAATGCAATAAAAAGACAATACGTTGTGTTATAATCTTCCCATGACTTCAAATGCGGTGTATGTGATCTTTCCATTGTTGAAGTTATTGTCTCTTTACCACTTGTCATAGGGGTATTCATTCTTGCTTTACAAATTTAAAGCAACAAAGCTTAACAAATGACCCGTACTCTGCTTTGAATCTATGGTGCTCATAACTTTTTCGTAGAGTGTCAATATGATGTGTGTGCAGATGCCAGAATTGTGTATTTTTGCTATATTTGCAGTAGCCTTGACATGCAAAAAATTACATGTCTATTAGACAGTCAAAATAAATTGGCACTTGGAATCTAGATTCTATATCAAAACTCGTGCTTTTTTTCGTGGGTGGAATCTATATGCTAAATTGAGTTTGATGAAAGCCAAACATTAGAATTGAGATTAATAAATTAGGATTATTTCCTTTTTATTAGGGCTTTGGCATTCTTTGTAAATTGAAATCTTATTGGCTCTTCTGACGGGTTATGAGAAACAGTACATTTATGAGTTATGAAAGAGTCAAGTGGTTCTCCATGATGCAGTCTGTTTAAAATTTAGAAATAGTCGTAATGGACTGATCATAGACGTATACCTGCAGGTAATGAAGAGCAGAGAATTGATCACAAAGGTTTGGTTGTCGGGTGTTCCATATTGTAATGTATAAACCAAATATCACTGCCCTTGTAAATGACACTTCTTCCTATACTGGTATTGCTGCAGTCGCCTATGAAGTGTTATTACTTCTAATGTTACAAATGTTCCCGTGAATCATTTGTGGCCTGTGGGCAATTCGAAAACTCCCATTGGGATTAGGATTATCTTGCAGCAGCGTTAGTGCACTTAGTACCACATTGTAGTGAAGTGCAATTTGTGTAGTATGTACCAGAAAGCTAGCTGGTTACATTAAAAATAGCAAAAATAAATTGAATGTGAAAACAATTACTTAAATTGTTAGTAAACTAAATGTGAAGACTGCCTGTGAACATCACGACTATGAAGAGGTTACTTTTGCAGGAGAACTCATTTTTTTTTTTGGCCATGAAAGATATCCACTGCTAGACAAGACACAAGAAGCAAGCTCCATATTTGAAGCACTCAATGTGATTTGATCTCTCACATACAAAGATATTAGTAAGGACTGCTGCTTAGTTTAGGAATGCAACAAATAGTTTTGCAGAATATTATAGGTCTGTGAGATTTGCCTTTTGGTACTCAAATTTGAGAGACATTTTCATCGCCAAGTGCTGGAACTTTCAAAATTAAACGGCATTAATATGTGGTTGGCGTTTTATAATAAACTACATCCATGTTATCTGAAATATCTAATTTATGCAGAAATATGGACGTTTAGAGTAATTTTACCTAAACATATAAGAAACATATAAAAAAAATCTGGGTAGCAGCAATGCTCATAAAGAGAATGAGGGCATTGGGTTTCAAGAGCTGTAATTGTGAAATAATTGAAAGCGTAAATGTAATGTTAAGATGGTTGTCGTTTTTTATTTAAACCAGTTATCGCCAACACTAATTTTTAAATTAGGATTTTGGGTCGCCAAATGTTTAGCGTTTCCCTGTTCAACCTCGTAGGTACAACTTCTGATATCAAGTGAAAGTTGGTCATTTTGTAAATTTCTCTATTTTCATTTCTGTATTCGCGAGTTTACTTTTTCCGTGTTCATCCTCGTAGGTATAACTTTTCATCCTCGTAGGTATAACTTTTGATATCGAGTGAAAGTGGAGTTATTTTTTAAATCTCTTTTTTTCATTTCCAAACTGAAATGAGTTCCCTTGGATTAACAGAACACAATCTATTTGTCCAGTGTAATATTGGCGCATGAATTCTTATATTTAATACATGGTCGATGACTGCAGCCAATGTCTAGAAAACTTATAATCAGAACTTAAACCAACAAAGCCAAGTTAAAATCTACAAAATTGTATCCTACAATTTTATTTGTAATTTTAAGTACTTTTTTAAGAATAAGATGATTTTATTGTTTCACAAAAACTTCCAACCAAACCCACCCAAGCCAATCCTTAATTAAATATGATTTATCGAATAATCACTCAAACTCATTGCCTTTCATATAATGACTTTCATTATTTATTGTTATATGATATATTTAATATTACGTATTGTAATATTAAACTTGATCCAACAAAGGCAAGTTAAACCTACAAAATTGTATCCTACATTTTTGTTTTCAAGTATTTAATCATAAGACGAATTTATTGTTTCACGAAAACTTCCAACCAAAAATCCAATCATTAATCAAATATGATTTATTGAACCACTCAACTCAATGCCTTTCATATAATGACTTTCGTTATTTATTGTTATATAATATATTACGTACGCAACTCATTTTTGACATGCTACGTGGCCTACCACTTATCTCAGTTAATATTTCCAAAAATTTAGTTTGTTATTTATAGGGGCGGATGTTACAGTAAAGCTGGATGAAGTTCTGATTATAAGTTTTCTGGAAATTGGCTGCAGTCATCAACCATGTATTAAATATAAGTATTCATGAACCATGTACTAAATATAAGAATTCATGTGCCAATATTAAATATAAGAATTCATTGAACAAATATATTGTGTGCCTTAATCCAAGTGAACCCATTCTAGTTTGGAAATAATAAACTCACGAGTGTGGAATTCTAATTTTAATTTCCAGTTTGGGAATAAACTCAAGAGGGTGGAATTTATTAGGATATAGTTGTGTAAAATATTTATTGAATTTTATTTATTGGTTTCTTAAATAAGAGTCAATTTATTAGGTGCAAATAAAAGGTTATGTATTTTAATGCAATTTGTTTATAAAGGTTTTGGGCAGTGGCACTAATCATCATCAAATGGAATTAGGTCTGAAAGTTCATCATCAAATGGAATTATGTCTGAAAGTTAGATTTAAGTTTAGAGTTACAAATTAAAAAAATGATTTTCAGAGGAATTTTTAAAGATAATTATTGATTACTTAAAATTTACGAGTGTTTTTTTTGAAGAGATTTTAAACTAATAGTTGATTTTTTTTTTAACCACATGGTGAATCGGTAATTGCTAGGCCTAATCTATGGGAGACCCAGGATCAAACTTCATAGCTGCCACTATAACACCAAGAGCATAACCAACCACCTGCAAGTCGGGTATACTAAGTTCTTATGATTTTAGCAAGAGCAGACTCACGGGAAAGGGGAATCTGCCCCTCTAGCCGCCACCACCACAACAGGTCATTGTACTCGATGGGATTTGAACTTCGGTCTCCTTAGGCTTCGCCCATGTGACTTACGGTCAAACCACACATCACTGTACACTAATAGTTGATTTGTACTTGAACACAATAATAGATAAGATATGAGAGGGCACTTTGAAAGGCATTTTGATGTGATAGCAGCGATTTTGAACTTTGAAGAGGTACAACTTTCCAAAACATGGCACCTTCATGGGCACTTTGGTTGGACAGGGAAGGTGCTTATGATCTTTGAAGAGGTGCAGATTTAAGTTGCAATGATAAAATGAAAAATATAGATTTATTGCAAATCATGTAAATGGGGGTGCAACTTGAATGAGAGTTTGATGGGGAGATATTTAAGTTGCAATGATAAAATTAAAAATATAGATTTAGTGCAAATCATGTAAATGGGGGTGCAACTTGAATGAGAGTTTGATGGGGAGATGTGGTAAGTTCCTTAAATTTGCTCTCAAGGAACCTTTATCCCATAAAGTGTTCTATTGAATAGGTTCCTTTATCCCATAAAGTGTTCTATTGAATATATCTAGGGCAACAAAAGAAAGGACAATTGTTATGTGGTCAATAAATAGTTCTTAGAAAGTGTTGGTGGGAAGGGTTCCAAGTGAAAAAGTTAGTAATGATATAGAGAGGATTTGGTAGAAGGGATGTGCGATAATTATCTTTAAATGACTGAAGTGTAGCGAAGGCTTTATTGGATAAAGTATTCTATTTAATAGATAGAAGGCAACGAAAGGAAGGATATTTATTACATGATTAAAAAATAGTTTTTAGACGCTGTTGTAGGAAGGGTCTTAAGGGAAAAGGTGAGATTGATGAGAGAAGGAGATCAATTTGATAGGGGGATGTGTGATAATTAACTATAAATTGTTCTCAGGGGGTAAAAGCTTTATCAAACAAAATTAGATAAAGGGCAACAAAAGGAAGGACATTTGTTATGGTCAAGAAATAGTTTTTAGAAAGTGTTGGTGGGAAGGTTCCAAAGTGAAAAGGTGAGCAATGATTATTGAGAGAGAGGGGCAAAGGAACAACTTTATTAGGCCCATACTTGGGGGAGTTGGGTAACATGGACTGAGTATGGAGTTTAGTGGGATAAGCCTTTAGGGGGTATTGTCTTATTGATTAATTTAGGATGTAGGGCGAGTTATTATTCAAGAAGAATATGGCTTGGAGTTGGACCCACTAAAGAGTAAGCCATGTGGCAATGTTTGTTTGATTGCATTGAAAATGAAGTTGGAGGTTCATTGATCCTTAGTAGAATGGGGTGTTTAAGTGGAAAACAAAGAGACAACAAATGAAGAAATGCTTTGCAAATGTTGTATGATATTTTGGGGACATCGAGGATAAGTTAGTGTTGTGATGATTCTTCGTTGCTTGATAACAATTTGTGGAGTCTTTGACTAGGAGAGGATTTGACGATGCTTGGAGGTGTTCCCATGACCTTGTATGATGACATACATGATGTAACATGCCCTCAAAGGGTCTCATCATAATTACATTTTGACTTTTACTTTCTAGAAGCACTTTAAAATGCGTTTGACCTATTTTCAATGAGCAAGAAATTGAAAAATATGGCTTGGAGTTGGACCCACTAAAGAGTATAAGCGATGTGGCAATGTTTGTTTGATTGCATCGACAATGAAGTTGAATTGGGTAACATGGACTGAGTATGGAGTTTAGTGGGATAAGCCTTTAGGAGGTATGGTCTTATTGATTAATTTAGGATGTAGGGCGAGTTACCATTCAAAGGGTCTCATCATAATTACATTTTGACTTTGACTTTCTAGAAGCACTTTAAAATGTGCTTGACCTATTTTCAATGAGCAAGAAATTGACAAATACTATAAAAATAATCTTTTTTTCTTTTCTTTTCTTGAATAAGTACAAATACCAAAATTACATTTATGAAGACCGAACCTAGTTACAGTTCCTTCAACACTCCCTCTTAATTGGGGACTCTTTCCTTCATCAACAACTTCTTCTTCGTGGGTCCTTTAGCTGCTTGATTTCTTTCTTGATGTCATAAGTCTTCGATCGAACTTCTTCTAGGTAGGGCACCATCCATCGATCACTTTCTTGGTTTGTCATGTCATTGCTTTGTGGAAAGTGACTATCAGGGTTTTCTTGTCATCTTGGCTACTACTTTGTCATCTTGTCCATGCTTCAGATTACTCTTCTCATGAATGCTTCATAGTACTTGCTAAGTTACATGCTTGACCTAGTAGCCCATCATGACTTCATCCTTATATTGCTTCAATATTGCCTCTTTTGTTGGATGGCTTCTTCATCACGACATCTATGTAGAGTAGAATAAATTATATGCACCTTTTGTATCTCTAAGGTTGTCAAAGGTGTCAAGGGTCCTTTCTTATTTTATTAGAGTTGTCTTGCCTTCTTTCAGGAGATGTCTTTTCAAGGCATTTTGTCAGATAGTGATCCTTGGTGATCATGGTGTTCTTCACATGTTTGATCTCTTTCTTCATTTGCTTCTCCTAAGATAGATAGGTCAACGATCTAATGCTTCTTGTGAGAGCATTTCTTCATTGCTTACTTTCTGGACTTGTCCACATTTCTTCTTGCTTCTTAGTCAACAATCTTATGCTCCTTATGTGAGCATATTCTTTTGTTGACCTTCATCGCATTGTAATGCATGCCTTTGAGCATGTCCTTAGTGAAAGAGATTCTTTCATGCTTGATCATGTTGTAGAACTATACCCATGACTCAATAATATACAAATGATAACATGACTTAAACTTTGATGCATACATACCTCATCTTGATTCTCCTTTGATCATCCTTTGGTGTGGCCCTTCTTGCTTCATCTTAGCTTGCATGCATATCATTCTTTTCTTGAAACCCATGAATGGGATTCCCAATGAGACATTTACTTGAGTCCATGAACCTTCTTTTGTAGATTTTATTGCAGGATCTTAAAGATCTTTGCCTTGCAAATGCTTCCTTTCTTTTGATAATGTAGGTCTTCAAAGATTCTTATTGTGATCAAATGCCAAGTAGTGTAGTGTGATTCTACGTTACTTGATAACAATTTGTGGAGTATTTTTACTTTTCTTCTTAGCTTATGCTTCTTCTTCTTATTAGTGCATATGTGTGTACTTCATCAAACTGTTACCAAAATAAAATAACAAGAACACACTTTAGCTCTTTTCTAGGGACATAACCTCTCCACTCTTGAGAGGAAAACCCTTTGTAAGTTTTCTCTTATTAAAACTTCTTATTTAAACAACTGCCAAACCCTAGACCCTTGACTAGGATATCCTCCAAGCATAAGTCAAATCATTCCTTTTTTTGCACTATTACTTCCGACACATCTTCCAGCACTTCTTTCGACACTTTGTCTTCCAGCGCTTCATCTTCCAATTAGAGTCCTTTTTACTTTAGAATAATGGGCTCCTTCGCTAGGCTTGTGAGTCCTTGGAGGCTGGATCTCTTACCCAAACAAAGAACTATTTGCTGTTGTCATACCCTTACTGCACCTCACACATGTGACTATTTCTAGCCCTAGAAACAATCCTCTTCTTCCTCGACTTTCTCTATTCTTCCTTCGTTTGTGAGGGTCTCTCCTTCGGTTTAGAGGGAGGCCTTGTAGACCTTAAATTTCAAACAAACAATGATGATACTTGAACTATTCTTTTTCGCCGCTATGGCCACAATCAAACCTTCCTTGACCTCGCACGTGTGACTATAGTTGCTTCAGAAATATCCTCCTTTACTTCGCTGTTCTATTTTCTTATTACGCTGTCCTTGTAACCCTCTTCCTTGTCTTTTCTTCGTCCTGTCCATCCCTCTTCTTGTGTGCGATTTCAGAACCTAGGGAAAAGTAGTGTTGTGATGATTCTTTGTTACTTGATAACACTTTTTTGGAGTCTTTTTACTTTTCTTGTTAGCTTATGCTTCTTCTTCTTCTTATTAGTGCATGTGTGTACTTCATCAAACTGCTACCAAAACAAAATAACAAGAACACAAAGTTTGGCTCTCTGCCAGGGACAAAAACTCTCCACTCTTGAGACGAAAACCCTTTGTAAGTTTTCTTTTATTGAAGCTTCTTATTTGAACAATTGCCAAACCCTAGACCTTTGACTGGGACATCCTCCAAGCATAAGTCAAATACTTCCTCTTTTTGCACTATAACTTCCGACACATGGAACTTTGTCTTCTGACACTCTGCTCCTCAACACTTCGTCCTTCTGTTGCTTAGGCTTCTTTTCTTCTTAGGAGAAACCCTAGAACATTAGGGCTTCTTTACTTCGTTGTAGGGAGAGACTTCTTCGCTTTCCTTGGATACCTTATAGACTTAGATGCATATTTGAATGAGGCTTCTCATGTTGCTGTCTTCAACTGCTGTCAAATTCGCAAAGATTTCCTCGCTGCACGTGTGAATAGAACCCTAAAACAATCCTTCTTTTCCTTCTTCGCTGGAGAGAGAGGCCTTGTAGGCCTAGTTTGCACCCAAAATAGTGATATATGAAGACATTCATTTTTTTGTTGTTTTGGCCGCAGGCAAGCCTTCTTGAACCTCGCACTTGTGATCACAGAAACCCTAGAAACTGTCTTTTCTTCTTTGTTGTTTCATCTCCTTGTCTTGTTGCTCTTGTAAACCTGCTTCCTTAGCTTTTTGCGTCCTTCTAGTCCCTTTTCTTTCTACAAATTTCATAGCTTGTTCTTGTATCAAATGAGTGGACAACCTCTATAAATAGAGTTTTGTCCCTTCTCTTTTAGGCCGACTCGACTGTCCATTAGGCCGACTTACAATTTGCACTATAATTCAACTTTTATCCATCGTTTTGCTGCTAGACTTCGTTGATGCTAGGAGAGGATTTGACTTATTTTGGAGGTGTTCCCATGACCTTGTACATTGACATACTTGATGTAACATGCCCTCAAGGATCTTATCATATTTACATTTTAACTTTGAATTTTAGAAGCACTTTAAAATGTGCTTGACCTATTTTCAATGAGCAAGAAACTCATAAATATGACAAAAATAATCTCTTTTCTTGAATAAATACAAATATCAAAATTACATTTATGGAGACATAGCCTAATTACATTTCCATCAACACTCCCTCTTAAATAGGGAGGTATTCATACAATATTACAAGGTGTTTCAATCTTGAAGATTTCACATGAGAGAAACCGGATTTGCAATCCATCTATTATAGCATCATATCTACCAGCATTGTCATAGTGCAAGGCCTTGACTAACAACTCCATCTCTTTACGAGACCATGAGCTGCAATGTTGGCGAGACCAATGATTTATAGACACCTTCATCATTGTCTCTCACCCCCTTGGTTGTTCTCTGTGTATGACCTAAGACTATTCTTATCTTGGGTTCCCAACCCTCAAAGAATATCGATCCTCTTGCCTACTCTTGTCTTGGATGCCCTACACATCCTTAAAGAGTATTGGATGCCAGCCGATTACTTGATCCTACCATTCTTTCTTCCCAAGTGAAGACAAAAATGTTGTCTATTATGTGTCTACATTTCTATTGATGGCCTTCATCTAGACCTACGGTTGTTAGTCCTTGTCTAGTGCATGACCCATGAAATGGAAAACATAATTGTCAGTCATTTGTAATCAGGGGTGATCCAAAAACTCCCTCTTTATCAGGGAGTTGCCAGAGCTCCCTCTTAATTAGAGACTCTTTCCTTCATCAACAACTTCTTCTTCGTGGGTCCTTCAGCTGCTTGATCTCCTTTCTTTCTTGATGTCATGAAGTCTTTGTTCGAACTTCTTCTAGGTAAGGCACCATCCATCGATCACTTTCCTTCTTGGTTTGTCATATCATTGCTTCGTGGAAAGTGACTATCAGGTTTTCTTTTCATTTTGGCTACTCTTTTGTCATCTTGTCCATGCTTCAGAATACTCTTCTCATGGATGCTTCATAGTACTTGCTAGGTTACATGCTTTTTGACCTAGTAGCCCATCATGACTTCATCCTAATATTGCTTCAATATTGCTTTTTCTTTTGTTGGATGGCTTCTTCATAACGACATCTCTGTAGAGTAGAATAAGTTATCTGCGCCTTTTGTATCTCCAAGGCCTTCATAGGTGTCAAGGGTCCTTTCTTTATCAGAGTTGTCTTGCCTTCTTTTAGGAGATATCTTCAAGGCCTTTGTTAGATAATGATTCTCGGTGATCATGGTGTTCTTCACATGCTTGATCTCTTTTCTTCATTTGCTTCTCCTCAGATAGATAGGTCAACCATCCAATGCTTCTTGTGAGAGCATTCCTTCATTGCTTGCTTTATGGACTTGTCAGCATTTCTTCTTGCTTCTTAATCAACAATTTTATGCTCCTTATGTGAGCATATTCTTTTGTTGACCTTCATCGCATTGTAGTGCATGCGTTCGAGCATGTCCGTGGTGAAAGAGATTCTTTCATGCTTGACCATGTTATAGAACCATACCCATGACTCAATAATATACAAATGATAACATGACTTAAACTTTGATGCATACATATCTCATCTGGATTCTCCTTTGATCATCGTTGCTTCATTTGATTGACCTTGGTGTGGCCCTTCTTGCTTCATCTTAGCTTCCCTGTATATCGTCCCTTTTCTTGAATCCCATGAATGGGATTCCCAATGAGACATTTGCCTTGGTTCATGAACCTTCTTTTGAAGATTCCGTCATAGGATCTTAAAGATCCTTGCCTTGCAAATGTTTCCTTTCTTTTGATGAAGTAGGTCTTCTAAGATTCCTATCATGATCAATTTTCTTTTATCATATATGAGGTCCTATATTAGGTATGCTTCTTCTACATGAATATCTTGAGTTATATATGCCATGCTCTTATATTCTAGAAGATATTTCCACTTGCATTTTTGTTCTTCTCATAAATGTTACATCTACATGAGTGTCTAAGACTCAATGTACATCATGCTGCTAGATTCTAGAGGGTGTTTCTAGAATGCAATTTTAATTTATTCCTACATGCTCCTATTCTACTCAAAACTTTGAAAGAAGTCTAGAAGTAAAGAGTTTGACCTAGTCATAGTAGAGATCTGGAGGATCTTCTTTCTTTTGCTTCTTTCTGTCTTCTTTCATTTCTTCAGTTATGTGAGCTTCTTCCCTCTTCCTTTTGATATTGTTGTCCTTCTTAAGCTTAGGACAATTCCTTTTTAGTGTCCATATTCTTGGCATCCAAAACATTGGATCTTGGACATGTCTTTGTTGTTTGGTCTTCGTCGACCAAACTTTCCAAATTTACTCTATCTTTTGGCCAAGTTTGCAAATGCTTGCTCCTTTGAACCCACATCTCCTTTTGCCTTAAGTCTGGTTTCCTCTGTTTTGCATAGAGACCACATTTCACTGGGAGTGGTTGCTTCCTTTTTGGCATATATGCTTGATGTGAAGTTTCCCCACTCAGATAGAGCATTGAGTACTACAGTTGTCATCTCTCTGTCAGACATGACTTCCCCAAGCTCTTGAAGTTGATCCCTCATTTCAGAGATTTTCATGAAGTACGAAGCTCTTCCTTCCTTTGTTATCTTCATCTTGTATAATTCATTTCTCAGAGATATTACTTCTCTGGTTGTGGATACCGAGAATAGCTCTACTAGCTTATCATAGATTTCTTTTGATGTCTCAAACTTGGAGACATAAGGAATGAGAGTCTTTGATCGATTCTATCAGAATCCTTTGAGCTTTTGTATCATCCTTATTATACTTGGCTAAGGCTTGAGTCTGCTCCTTAGCAGAGATAGTGATATTTCCTTTGACAGGTTCTAGGAGTTCATTCTCCTTGAGAAGTAGATCAATCCTCTTCTTCCATGCAAGAAATTTATTGGTACCTACCAATTTATTGCTTTCTTGCAAAAAGACATTGATGTATAATTAGAAGGGGACTTGTACTTACTTGATAGATTTTGAGATGTAATGGAATTTCTTCCTCGAAGGCTTGGTGGCTTTCTTCCTTGGATCTTGATGCTCTTCAAGTTGCCTCCTTCAAGTGGACTTGCCTGATGACTCGTAGCTTGATGTAGGTCTTTCTCCAATCTGCGCTTCTTTGTAGGTGCCTTTATGTAAGGTTAGCTTTGTAGACCTCCTTGATGGATGATGGATTGTAGACCCTTCTTGTCCTTGAAGTGGTTGAGACTTCTAGGCTTGATGCTTCAACTTTGTAGATGCTTTTTTTGATGAGTATTCTTGAGTTGCCCTTTCCTAGATGTGTCACCTTACCTCTTATACCATGTTGAAGAACCTAGGGCAAAGTAGCGTTGTGATGATTCTTCATTACTTGATAACAATTTGTAGAGTCTTTTTACTTTTCTTGTTAGCTTATGCTTCTTCTTCTTCTTCTTATTAGTGCATATGTGTGTACTTCAATAAAATTCTACCAAAACAAAATAACAAGAACACAAACTTTGGCTCTTTGCCAGGGACAAAACCTGTCCACTCTTGAGAGGAAAAATCTTTGTAATTTCTCTTATTGAAGCTTCTTATTTGAACAACTTCCAAACCTTAGACCTTTGACTGGGGCATCCTCCAAGCATAATTTAATCCTTCCTCTTTCTGCACCATAAATTCTGGCACATGTAGCTATGTCTCTCAACACTTCATCCTTCTTTTGTTGCTTAAGCTTCTTTTCTTCTTAGGAGAAACCCTAGAACATTAGGGCTTCTTTACTTCGTTATAGGGAGAGACTTCTTCACTTTCCTTGTATACCTTGTAGACCTAGATGCATATTTGAATGAGGCTTCTCATGTTGTTGTCTTCAACTGCTTTCAAATCTGTGAAGATTTCCTTGCTGCACGTGTGAACAAAACCCTAAAACAATCCTCCTTTTCCTTGCTTTTTTTTCCCTTCCTGCTTCCCTGGAGAGAGTGGCCTTGTAGGCCTAGTTTGCACCCAAAACAATGATATATGAAGAATTTTATTTTTCTGTTGTTTTGGTTGCAGGGATGCCTTCATGAACCTCGCACGTGTGGCCACAAAAACCCTAGAAACTGTGTTTTCTCCTTCACTATTTTGTCTCCTTGTCTTACTTCTCTTGTAGATCTGCTTCCTTGGATTTTTGCGTTCTTCTAGTCCCTTTTCTTTTTGCGAATTTCAGAGCTTGTTCTTGTATCAAATTAATAGTGGACAACCTCTATAAATAGAGGTCCGTCCCTCCTCTTTTAGGCCGACTTGATTGTCCATTAGGCAGACTTACAATTTGCACTATAATTCAACTTTTATCCATCGTTTTGCTGCTTGGAGACTTCATTGATGCTAGGAGAGGATTTGACTTATCTTGGAGGTGTTCCCATGACCTTGTACATTGACATACTTGATGTAACATGCCCTCAAGGGTCTTATCATAATTACATTTTGACTTTGACTTTCTAGAAGAACTTTAAAATGTGCTTGACCTATTTTCAATGAGCATGAAACTCATAAATATTACAAAAATAAGTTTTCTTTTCTTGAATAAATACAAATATCAAAATTACATTTATGAAGACTTAGCCTAGTTACATTTCCTTCAACAAAAGTTTGAATTAGATTTGGAGTATCAAAAGGAAGTAAAGCAAAAGGAGTTGATGGAGGTGATTAGAGAATACCTAGAAGGCAAGCTACATACAATTGTACAATAACTCATAGGGAAAGCCGTATTAGAGGACATTGAAGTCAACCTATGAAGTTAGGCAATTTTAAGAGAGGTTGTGATTGAGGAGAAAAGGGATATTTGTTGCAAATGTGGATGTCACATGTCTATTTCACCTACAATACACAATAACATACAATTCACAATTACAATAAAATTGCATAAATACAACCTCAAAATAATCACATTATGAGACAATGCAAGATACCAAATTACATGCAAATGAAATTGGTATACTCTTCATTAACAATTGAGTGGTCTACAACTTGCTTGACTGTAGCAATTCTAATATCAACTTTGATAGTATGATTCAAAATTATTTGGCCAAGTCCACTACCATTTGTTCATTGATATTCCAATCTCTATCTTTGTCATCAAATTATCATTGTTAACTTTCTAGTTATTGTGCGATTCCTCATCTACCTCTATGTTGCTTTAGCTTTATCTTGATTGTTGAGCATGATCCCTATCTGTTCAACTTTATTAGGTTGCAACCATTCTTTGTTCCACATTTCCGTTGTGTGTTCTACATTCCTTAATTAGATTATGTGTGTGCTAACACTCAGCATATGTGATGACACGACTTTACTTTGTCTCATTGACATTATTTTCAGCATTTGTTTACACAAGAAAGCTAAATAGTTCAAATTTTGGGTTACATATTTATTTGTACACCAAGAACAAAATTTGGTGTTTTTGTCAACATGCCATCACACAAGTGTAGTCAAATATCTAGGGTTAAACTTTGTTCAAGAGTTTTTCAAGTACAAATACTCTTTGCAATTTGTCTCCAGTGCAATTTCATTTGGTCATAATCCATAGAGTACATTTTTAATTGTAAGTGCATTTAGCATAACATGGTTTAGAAAATTAATGAAGTCTATTTTTGTTTTCTAGTAAATGGATTTCATAGAGCATGGTTAAGAATCAAGTCATATTCTCTTTTGCATAAGCCATATGAAATGGACTCACTAGTAGCGAAAATTACGGACATAAATGGAAGCTAGTAATTTTAACCAAGTATCATCACATTTTACGTAAGTTCACTATTGTCAACATAATTAACAAATAATATTCTCAATTGAAAATCCATATGTACATAAGTATTTTTCATATCACAAGTGAACATAAGATCACCAAAGAAATCAGTCAATCTTACACATAATTAGTGGGGAAGGTTTTCAATGGTCTATAAGATCACAAGTCATATTATTAAAAGTATATTAGAGTTCAGTTGTATGTTATGCAAAGAATTGCTATAAATGGAATCCCTAGAAATGTTGATAATGAAGGCAATCAAGAAAAAAAAATACTACCATTTTTTCCCATCACCTTAATTAAATAAATATAATTTAATTATAGTTTTATTTTTTTATTAGATATCTATGCACAAGGAAATCCATGAATTTTTTCTCAATAGTTGTTAACTATGGGGTACAAGTGGCCATATTCCAAGCTATCTTTTAAAGGTTGGTTGAGTAAGTTTTTGGCCTTTGAAATCAAAGATAAAAACTATTTGTTTTGTCTTCATAATATCTCAAACCTTACCTTGGAGCCCAAAGAAACACCCTTTGCCTTGTGTTTTAACTATTGGAGGTATCTCAATTGATAAGAGCTTGGAATACTTGGGAGTACAAAAGCTGAGCTAATCTAAGAGTGGCTAAAGATTAAAATATTAAGTATATTTTCTGGTTCTAACCCCTTGCCAACTGTGCCTATGCTTGGGTTGAGTCATTATGCCAACAATATCCCCCACCTCCATCACAAGGTGTGTCCCTTACTAGGTGGCTGCCTACTTTGAACACACACATACACACGAGTTAGGATTTGTTAGGTTTATGCTTTTTATTCTATAAAGAAAAATTGTATGGTCATTTAATACAAAATCATGTCACTGTAAATTTGAAAATGAGACAATTTCATAACAATATAGTTAATTAACTCAAATTTATAACTCAAGTTAGTAAAGTGTGGGTGAAATATGGGTTAAGCATCCTTATATATGAGTATTATGTTTATAATTAATTCTTTCCTTACTTTTTTATGAGTGTAATTATCTGAAGTAGTGTAAGTTAATTATATAGTTTATAGATTTATATTCCATCACTGTTTTTTATTTTTATTTGCTCTTGTAACATTCCCAAAGGAGTGAAATTCAAAGAATGAAAATTAGTGTCATGTATTGTTAGCTATGAAATGTTGGTGCCAAATTTTACTAAATAAAATTTGAATTAGCAAATTTAAAAGAAAAAATAGAAATATATATTTTAATGTTTTTAAATTTCTCTTCCTATAGGTTTATAATAAGTATTGAGTACTCATTGAATGAATATTTAAAAGATGATTGGATTTAATATTTTTCTTATAAGTTTTACGAGATGTGTCTAAGGCATTTTCAATGTTAAGCACTCTAATTCATCTTTAGATTGGGAGTATTCACCTTTTTCTGTCTTGGCACAAACCATTAATTGTTCGCTCAATTGATCAACAAGAGCATTATCTTTTCCTTGGATATGTTTGACTATTCATTGAAATATCTTTAGGAAAATTTGGCATCTCATAAAATTGTTGTTCTTATCAAATGTTGATCAATCTTTTGATCTTTTGAGTTAAAACCTTTTTGAGCCCAGTTTAATTAAATTAGATAACAAAAGTATGTGGTAGGCTGAAAAGCCAAAAAGTTTTCAAGGCTTTGATGACTACATAAAATTCTAACTCCATACTATGATATCAATGCTCTGTTCTACTCAAACATCTTATGCATATTTGCATAATTCACCATCTTCATGTAGAGTCACACCTCATCTTGATGTATAAGCATTTGCTCGGATAATCCAGGGTCCATTACCTATAGGTATTCTAACTTGTGGCAACATGCTTTGAAAATTTTCTTAATTCTTTTTAGTGGTGTGATCCTCTATCCACCTCCAATGTTTGTTTTTTTAGGAGGTTTAGAAATTGAGCTCTTTTTAAGGAGATGTCTTTTAAAAATGGAATATAGACCCTAAGAATGATTATAATATTTTAGTACATTCAATTTTGTTTGGAAACTTAAAGATAGTTTTTATGATATGTTGTAGTGTCTTGACTTTAGCATCTTTGATGTGGATCTCGATGAATTCAATCTCAAGCTTTATGAAATATTTTTTCCTTGGAGAGCAATTTGGCCATTGCCTTTCGTACACCAAAGTGCCCTGCAACCTTGGATGCCTAAGCCTCTCTAATTAATTGCAGTCCCTCACCTTTATGAACACAACTTATCCAACCTGTAGAGTAATCCATCTTGGAGATGGTATTCAATTGTGTTGTCACTATAATGCACATGACTTTGGCTTCGCAATTGTTGAAACATCTCCTTGAAGTCCCCATCCTTTGAATATGCCTCTTTATATGCATCATGGGTGAAAGGTTCCATGTGCATAAGAGTTTCCAACGCTGTGATGTGGGTGGCCTCGAAAACATGTTAGCTAACTTGTTTGTGTTTCCCTTATTATACTTTATCACTAAATGAAATTGCTGCAAAATCCCTATCCACTTGTAATGCCTAGTCTGCTGTAGCTTAGTCTAGAACTCTAGGTATTGTAATGGTTGGTGATCTATGTGGATTACTGTCTTCTTTCCCATTAGATAATGTTTTCACTTCTTCACATATGCACCCGGACATAGAGCTCCTTGTCTTAGTTAGGGTAGTCAAGTACTGCCTCATGAAATACTTTAGAATGGTAGCATATAGGCCTTCATCCCTGGATCAAGACCTATCCCATAACATATCTACTTGCATCTATCTCCACTTAGAAGCGCTATTGCAAGTTTGGTAATGCTAGAACCAATTCTTGATTGATCTTATTTTTTAAATCCTTAAAGGACCTCTACTGATCCTTTTCTCACTAGAAAATCTTGCCACTTGTTATGGCATGGAGTGGTGTTGCTACTACTGAAAATGAGGCTATGAATTTCTTCAGGTATTGTGTTGCCTCAATGAAACTCTCAATCTCAGAAACATTAGTAGGCACCATCCACTTCATGATGGCCTTCGTCTTGGTAGGATCTATCTTAATCTCTCTTCTGCCTATCACATATCCTAGATACACCAAAGGCTATTGTGCAAACTCATAGTCCTTGAAATTTGCCAACAACTAGTTCTTCTTCAATGTCTCTAGACCTACATCAAATGTGATATGTGCCCCTCTTAGGTAGCACTGTATACCAATATATCATCTAAATAGACAATAATAAATGGATCTATAAAAGGGCATAGTTTATTATTTATCAAACTCATTAATGTAGCTGGTGCTCTGCCTATCACATATCCTTGATACACCAAAGGCTGTTGTGCAAACTCATAGTCCTTGAAATTTGCGAACAATTAGCGCTTCTTCAATGTCTCTAGCCCTACATCAAATGTGAGATGTGCTCCTCCTAGGTAGCACTGTATAGCAATGTATCATCCAAATAGATAATAACAAATGGATCTATAAAAGGGCATAGTTTATTATTCATCAACCTCATTAATGTAGTTGGTGTATTACATAGGACAATTGACATGACTGACCACTCATACAAACGTTGTCTGGTTTTGAAGGTGGTCTTCCAGAGATAATCTTCTTTGAATTAAACCTTGTGATATCCAAAATTTAAGTCCAAGTTGGTGAAGTACTTGGCTTATTGCAACTGATCCAACAAATCATCTATCTTAGGAAGGGGTACATATTCTTGAATGTTTATGCCTTTTATTCTATAAAGAAAAATTGTATGGTCATTTAATACAAAATCATGTTACTATAAAAATTGAGAATGAGATGATTTCATAAAAATATAGTTAATTAACCTGAATTTATAACTCAAGTTAGTAAAGTGTGGGTGAAATATGGGTTAAGCATCCTTAAATATCAATATTATGTTTGTAATTAATTCTTTCCTTATTTTTTTTAGTAAATGTAATTATCTAAAGTAATGTAAGTTCATTATATAGTTCATAGATTTATATTCCATCACTACTTTTTATTTCCTTTTGTAACATAAAGGACTGAAATGAAGAATGAAAATTAGTGTCATGCATTGTTAGCTATGAAATGTTGGTGCCAAATTTTATAAAATAAAATGTGAATTAGCAAATTTAAAAGAAAAAATAGGAATATATAGTTTCATGTTTTTTAATTTCTCTTTTGATAGGTTTATAACATGTATTGAGTACTCATTGAATGCAAATTTGTCAGACGATTTGGATTTAATATTTCTCTTACAAGTTTTACGAGATGTGTCCAAGGCATTTTCAATGTTAATCCGCTCTAATTCATCTTTAGATGGGCGTATTCACCTTTTCGATCTTGGTATAGATCATCAATGGTTCGTTCAATTGATGATTCAATGAGAGAATTATCCTTTCCTTGGATATGTTTGACTATACATTGAAATATCTTTAGGAAAATTTGGCATCTCATAAAATTGTTGTGCTTATCAAGTGTTAGATCAATATTTTGATCTTTTGAGTTAGAAACTTTTTGAGTCCACTTTAATTAGATTGGATAACAAAAGTATGTGTTAGGCTGAAAAGCCAACCAAATTTCAAGGCTTTGATGACTACATAAAATTCTAACTCCATTATATGATATTAATGCTCTATTTCTACTCAAACATCTTATGCATATTTACATAATTCACCATATACACATAGAGTCACACCACATCTTGATGTATACACATTTGTTTGGAATCTAGGGTCCATTACCTACAAGGATTCTAACTTGTGACAACATGCTTAATTCTTTTTATTGCATTGGTGTGATCCTCTATCCATCTCCATTGCTTGTTTTCTAGGAGGTTTAGAAATTGGGCTCTCTTTAAGGAGACGTCTCTTAAAAATGGAATATAGACCCTACGAATGATTATAAATTTTTAGTACATTTATTTTTCTTGGAAACTTAAAGATCATTTTTCTGATATGTTGTTGTGTCTTGACATTAGCATCTTCGATGTGGAGGCCGATGAATACAATCTCAAGCTTTATGAAATATTTTTTCGTTGGAGAGCAAGTTGGCCATTGTCTTTCATACACCAAAGCGCCTTGCAACCTTGGATGTCTGAGATTCTCTAATAAGCTGTAGTACCTCACCTTTATGAACAAATAACTCATTAGAAGAAATTTCAGCCTAAAAGTGGCCTCTTAAGGGAAAATCAAGAAATTAATAAAAAATGTTACATAGCCAAATTTTTAATTATTCTACCTTTATCTATGTTCCACAATATTTCTTAGCACAAGATTTAATACATTTTTTTAATATATTATTTCTAATATTTTATTTTTAGCGAAATCCCTCAATATATGATACTTTTATTAAAATAACTGTCATATATATTTTATATTTAACTGTTATATATATATATATATAATATATATATATATATATATATATATTATATATATATATAATATATATAATATAATATATATAATATAATATATATATATACTTTTTTGATGTGTTTTAATAACATTGTCTACTAAACCCAAAAATTTTGACCTAAATATATATTTTTAGCTGGAATGGTAATTTTTTCCTTTATGATACATTTTTTTTAACTATTTAATTATTTTACATTTAAATATTTTTTAAATTGTTAAACTATTTCTTTTTTTTTTTTGTAAGCTTGGCAGGACCTTTTCATTCATTCATTCATTTTCATCAAAAGCAAATTACAACCATAGATAAGACGTTTGGTGGCCTCAACTTGCCCATTAGGAAACCAGATCTGTTGGCCACTAAACAACATTATATGCCATCCAAAAACCAAATAGTTTGAGTCTATCTAACAGTGCCTTATAACACTGAATGTTGGGAAACCATGTACAAATTAAAGAGCTATAATATAGATAAATAGTCAACATATACATCATATAAAATTAAACAAAAACAAGTGCAACCATATCTCAGAAAACTACTACTCATCAGAGGACTCCATAGGAGTTGGGTCCTTTACACTGGAACCTAGTAATTCAGGCTGAGGAAGACACGAGATGTGTTTTTCAATGTGGCCAAGACGAACATTTTGCTGCTGAATTTGGAATTGGATGAGTTGAAATTCTTTTGGAATTTCCTGAGAACCTAGATCAGATGTCAGAGCCTGCTGGAGAGGTCATAATAACTATGGCCACAAGAATCTTCATCAACGAGTAGAGATGTACAGTTTTTTGTATTGAGTGGTGCAATCTTTGGTATGTCCCGAGTCTGGGTTAGGGACTAAGTCGTGCCAGTATTCAATCTAAACTTCTGCTTCTGCTTGCTGATTCAATTCAACTTCCCATGTAGAAATCAATTGCTTAACTTGGGCCATAGTGCTTGTATAATAGGCCTGGGCTGCTTCCCTGATGATTTGAGCACCAATTTTACGACCTATTCTTCTCCGCTGTTGGTCAGAGGATGGACCACTGCCTCTGCATTTTCTTGACTGTCGACTGTGGCCTTGGCCACCTCTTCAGGAAGAACTGGCACTAGGGATGGGTGAGCCATATGAAATGTTAACCAAACAAAAAGACCCCAAGCTATCAACTAAACAAAATAAACCACGATCCAGAACCAAACTGTCTATGCGCAGCCAAGGAATTTACAATTTTTTTTGAAAACATGACATAATAGCATGACATGAAAGCTAGATGCAGAATTTGTTAGGCTCGAGCTTTTCAAAGAAATTAAGGTTCGAATGGAACAATCACCATTGACGCATAGTACCGTAGTTCAAATCCTTGAGCCCAAGTGAATCAATATACAAAGGTAAGCCGTAATAAGTTTGTTGCCTTAGGAAGAAGGCTCCACAAACTGGCTCCCCGAGCCCAACTTTAGTAAAACCCACACCACATTCACAATAACTCAGATAAAGGGAATTCAAACTCATTTCCATGCTCAAGACCAATAATTCAATGATATAACCAACACCAATGAACATACATTGATCCACCGAAAGATTCCATACCAGAGATTGACAATACATTCCCATTCGAGACATAAGAATGCCAAAGAAGATGGATATAAGCATAGAAAAAGTAGACATCACATAAGACAAGACAACAAGAACTTTCCAATTTTATTGACATCGATTCCCATTCTTCACAAGTATCATATTATAGAGATTTCAATTTAGATTTCAGGAGACATTAGAAGAGTATGCCGACCGCGGTCAGAAAGGAGGAATAAAGAGAGGTACATACTCGACAAAGGAAGACATGAAACAGAGAGAACCAACTTTGTCCAAGAAGCAAACCTGCTTGGCATTCCTCGCAAACAAGAATACGCTTACCGAGAGCCTTATCTCACCTCCAAGAAACAAAATCCACCATAAAACAACTATATGCTTAGGTCGACGAGCCTTTACCACCTAGAGATTAAGAGCCCAACGGCTCGTCACATCACAATTAACGAGTTCCATGTGTGTTGCCATCCCACATTCATGCTCGAGCATGCGAGGGCATGGGTCGGGCCGCCCTCTAGCACTTTCATCGACCAATTTACACATGATAGTGATCCTGAGAGGGGTTATGATCTGTCCTGCACCATGATCAGCAAAAGTGTTTAACTATTTTATATTTGATTATTTAACTATATATTCTATATTTTTTGTCAGAGTCTGGTAATTTGTCCTTTCTGGAATACATT
>APFE030540667.1:50554-78362 GCA_000404065.3 Pinus taeda | reverse complement strand
CTACATTGCATTAATAACTTTTTCGATGTTCTGATTTATATGGATAATGTAGGTAAATAACATTAATAAAATATTTCACAAATACCCAAATTAATAATAAAATATTTTACTAATACCCAAATTAGTTATAAAATATTTCAAGGATAACCAAATTAAACAATTCAAAATTATTTGGGACATGTACATCTTTTTAAATTTAAAGGATTTTGATTGGTTTACATATTATTATATGGAAATTACATGAAAATTTCATGGGCACTTTTAGGTTGAAATTTCCTCTAATATATTCAACACGTAGAGTAACACATCCTGGAGATGGTAGTCAACTGTGTTGTCGCTATCATGCACATGAATTTGGCTTTGCAATTGCTGAAACATCTCCTTGAAGTCCTCATCTATTGAATATGCCTCTCTATATGCATCATGGCTGAAAGGTTCCATGTGCATAAGAGTTCCTAAAGCTGTGATATTTGATGTGGGTTGCCTTGAAAGCATGTTGGCCAACTTGTTTGTGTTTCCCTTTATATACTTTATCACTAAATGAAACTATTGCAAAATACCCATCCACTTGTAATGCCCACTCTACTGTATCTTAGTCTAGTACTCAAGGTATTGTAGTGGTTAGTGATCTATATGGATTACTGTCTTCTTTCCCATAAGATAATGTTTTCATTTCTTCACATCTACACCAGAGCATATAGCTCCTTGTCTTAGTTAGGGTAGTCAAGTACTGCCCCATGAAATACTTTAGAATGGTAGCATATAGGCCTTCATCCCTAGATCAAGACTGTTCCCATAACATATCTACTTGCATATATCTCCACTTCGAAGGGATATTGCATGTTTGGTAATCCCAGAATCGATTCTTGACTGATCTTATTATTTAAATCCTCAAAGGTCCTTTGCTGACCCTTTTCCCACTGGAAACTGTTACCACTTGTTATGGAGTGGAGTGGTGCTACTACCACTGAAAATGAGGCTATGAGTTTCCTTAAGTATTGTGATGCCCCAATGAAACTCATGAACTTAGAAACATTAGTAGGCACCAACCACTTTATGATGGCCTTTGTCTTGGTAGGATCTATCTTAAGATATCCTCCACCTATCATATATCCCTGATGCACCAAAGACTATTGTGTAAACTCACACTCCTTGAAATTTTCCAACAACCAATGCTTCTTTAATGTCTCTAGCCCTACATCAAATGTGAGATGTGCTCCTCCTAGGTAGCACCGTATACCAATATATCATCCAAATAAACAATAACAAATGGATCTATAAAAGGGAATAATATATTATTCATCAACCTCAATAATGTAGCAAGTGCATTAAATAGGCCAATTGACATGAGTAACCACTCATATAAACATTGCTTGGTTTTGAGAGTGGTCTTTAAGGTATCTTCTTCTTTGACTTAAACCTTGTGATATCTAGACTTTAAGTTCAACTTGGTGAAGTATTTAGCTTATCACAACTAATCCAATAGATCATCTATCCTAGGAAGGGGTACCTATTCTTCAACATAAGTTTATTTAACACACTGTAATAAATTTACATCTACCAAGTCCCATCCTTATTTGGCACCATCATGATGATTGACCCACATGGATAGGTACTTGGTTGTAAGGAACCTTGTTGTAGTAGTTGCTACAATAGTTTTTTTCCTCACTTATATAACAAATTACTTGAACAATCCAATGTTTTACAACGTAGAGTTAGGCAAAAGTTGAATCTCATTCACCACTTCCCTCTTGGGTGGTATCCCTTTAGGCTCTTGGAACACATCCCAATATGTTTGTAGCGCCTCTTCTAGTTGTTGTTTGTATTCTTAATACACCCCTCCACGGATGAATTTTCTCTCACCAACTCTTCTACACATCGATCTTCTCTTAAAAATAGTAAAACATACTTCTTGCTATAACTAATCGGTTTCTTGGATTGGTTGACACTTGCTTGTGAAATTTTAGACTTGCCCTTGTGCACATTGATGGTGAATGAGTTTCCATCGTTGATGAGGTAGTACTGGTTGGCTCTATGTGAGAACATCACATCCCACATGTACATATAGTAACCTCTAAACACCACTCCATATATATTAGGAGGAACTACATCTAGTTTTACATCATAAGTAAAACCAACACTGATAGAAAATATGATTTTGCACTATTTGGTTAATTTATTTCTGCATCCTTATTTACCCATTCCAATGGATATGTTCTTGGACGATCATAGACATCCAATCCCAATTTGTTGTCTAGTTTTGTTGAAATGAGAGTCATGTTTGATTCTGAGTCGAACAAAGCATCAATTTTTGTCTTATGGACATGTATCTTTATATGGAAGAGCCTAATCATTTCTTAATATTCTTGTTATGGAAGGTTACTCATATTCACCCCCTTCTTCGCTGATGTATAGACAATATTCTCATCCAATTTTGAGCTTCTTTCCACTTAGTTTCTTGAATTGGTTCACTTCAAGGAATACAATGATCCAATCCATAAATTGTCATGGATATTCCGTTGGACAGTGTGTCACAACAAATCTTCTAAAATATATTTGTCGATTTGAAATTTTCACTATGAAGGTTAGTTTTCCTTAGGTTTATTGATTCATTAATTAATATTTTATGCATGCAATATAGAAAAAGTGGAGAATATAGAACATACATAAATACAATCTTTCACAAACATAAGAACAAAATATATGACCTAGGAAACATTTCAGGAGAAAACCTAGCTAGAAGGTGAGACTGCTCTGCTCTCTTTTCCTTTGAATAGAAATAGATGCAAGTATGAAGAAGTGAGACTTGTCGCCTGTGGGCTACAACAATGCACAAACCCTCTCTATTTTTCCTCTCCCTATCCTCTCTTGGCCACTCTGCTCAACTATTGAGCAAAATGCACTCAAATAGAATGGAACCCGTTTTCTCAAGTAACATAGCTTGATAGCCTACTAGTGGTTAAGTTTGAATCACTCCTCTCTTAACTAGAGTTATAATATATTTTTTTAGGTTTTTCATCATAGTCACATGGATAACCCCTTTTATATGAATAACTGGGGTTTATATGGTATTCTCTTCAATCATGGTGGTTGAAATAGGAAGGTCAACATTAGGGTTTCAACTTTTGCATATAGACTTTGATTGAGGAAATTATTGTGCTATTGGACATGTATTTGTGTATAGAATAATTATAGGGGGTTTCACAAAAAAATGTTAAAGTTTTACCCCCAAAAAATTGCATATGATGCATCAAATTGCTTCCAAATCGTTTCGGACCCGAAATTTCCAAACTTGGGCCGACCCATAAAAATGGTATTGTGAGTTGATTCCTCCATTTTTTCCACTTCGAAAGCATTAAGATGGATTAAAAAAATTATAATTATCAAATCTAGATCATATCTCTACATTTTAGGAGGCTATTAGTCCTCAAAATCTTCCATTGAATGAGTTGAGGAATTTTTTCCTCCACCTTCTCTCAGGTGTACCATTTAGCTTTGCTTGGAAGCTTTCATTTCAACATAATCCGCTAAAGCTCATGCTGCCTATGTATTGTAGTTATGGATCTGTTTTGTAAATTAGTATCTTTTTTCAACTCTACCTTAGCATTTCATGCTAAATCCTCTACAAAAGGCAGGACCTATTCCTCTTCATGATCTAGCATGGAAGCCTCATAGATATTCAGATTATATACATTCACCATAAAGTAAATGCACATGTATGGGGGTAGATTCAGTCTATCATAATTCTCTCCAACATTTTCCAGTATCTCAAAGGGATCATATCACAAAGTCTTGATTTTCTTACCAAGATCTTGTAACCTATCCTTGTTCAACTATAACCATTCTTTGTCTCCCACCTTGAATGACTTCTCTGTCTGTGTTGATCATGCGTGGCATTGTATTTTTCTTGCGATTTTTTCAATGTATCCTATACTTGTAGTTGGATTTTCTTGATCTTTTCAACAATTTTTTTTGACCTCAAGGAATCCATTGTAATATCTTCCCTCACTCCTTCTCACCTATATGCAATATCCAAAGGTGAAGGTGTCAGATATCCAAAAAAAGTTTCAAATGGGTACTTACCAGTAAAAGTTTAAACTACTATGTTATGTGAGTGTTATATGTAAACTAAATTTTCATCCAAAGTCTTTAGATGCTTTTGATTTTAATCCCTCAAAAGCTGCACCAAAGTCCAGTTGACTTCTTCTGTATTCCCATCCTTTTGTGGATGGAATGCTGTAGACCTCTTTAAATTTCCATACAAATTTTCCCACATTGTAGTCCAAAACGCACTGATAAATCTTATGTTCTTCTCTAAAAGGATGCTATTTGGTATCTTGAAGTGCACCTAGACCTATCCAAAGAACAATTATGCTTCTTCTTGCCCATTATTGGTCATTTACAGGGCATTAAATGTAACACCATCCTCCCACATTTACCCAAGGTAATAAGACAACCGGGGTAAACATCTGATGAAGAGTTACTATAACATGATTCAACTCCCCATGTACAGTTAAGGAACTAGAACTGACAAGACAAGACCAATCTGATCTTCCTCAAGAGCTACAAAACCTTTAGGAGACAACCAACCCTTTTAGGTGCCCAACCGTTGAGACAAATTGATATTTTGCTGAACTAGACCCCCAGTCACTCCCATGACAAGCCTTAAATGTGATTGAGACCCTCTAGTTTCTCCCATAGCAATGAATCCCTATGATTGTGGCCTTTTTTAAG
The DNA here is from genome assembly GCA_000404065.3 of Pinus taeda. Classification (NCBI taxonomy): domain Eukaryota; kingdom Viridiplantae; phylum Streptophyta; class Pinopsida; order Pinales; family Pinaceae; genus Pinus; species Pinus taeda. Next base: position 73,628 of record APFE030540667.1, on the reverse strand, counting down.
CAATTCAGTGCCAATGACCCTGAATTCTAAGCCACTTTTTCAGGGCTAGGACTCAAGCCTCTGCCCAAAACTTCATGAAACTTCTAGAATTGATAAATAACATTGAAACAAGGCTACTAATGCAAAAAGTTGAACAATGACTTGACCTCACCCTTACCATCCATGACAGGCATTTCGTCAAACATATCATGAAAATGAAATCTACAGGTCATAACAACAAATATTAGCATAGGCGTCTCATACTTATCTTAGAATCATCAAGGAGGACTAATGTCTCCTCCCAATAGATATATTGTTATCTATTATGTCATTCATTCATTAATATTTCATCTTATAACCAAGACATGATGAGAGCCATGCATCAATTTTATCATAAAGCATACTTATAACCAACACATAACCAGAGATATATCAATGATGAAACAACCAGTAAAGCCACACAATGACAAGCACATTTACTCATGAGTTACCAAAGGAAAAAGAGCTTATATTAACATATGAAAACCAACCAACTTAGGAACTTCCACGTACCACCCGACCATAGATTGGGCTGAACCAAATCTCTCTTTCAACCAATCACCCCCGTGCCATAGTCCAAGCATGAAAATGGGATCTCATGGAATAACCAAAACAAAACCAAATCAGGGGTTCTAGAGGCCAAAACACCTTGACCCTCAACCAGTGATTCCACCTCACGGCCAAATATCAATAATCATCACCAGATCTGTCTCTACCCAAGCTATCTGGGGCTCCAAAATGTTTGTTCCAACCAAGGATTCCAGGACTAGTAACTCAACCCACATCTGCTACTGGGATCCAGAGTGCTTATCCAACTAGGGCTTCCAGGACTAGTAACTCAACCCACCAAGAGATCTAGAGCATTTGTCCAACCAAGGCTTCCACGACTAGTAACTCAACCCAAGCTATTACAAGGCTTCTAGAGCGTTTGTCCAACCAAGGCTCTTGTAGCTAATAAATCAACACACAACTATAAGGAACATGAGCACCAACCATAAAAAAAATATAAAAACCATAACACCATGGCTATCCAGGAAATGAAAAGGCTAGGAAAAACCACTATCAATCCAGGTAATCCTCCATGCCAATGAAAAATCATAACCAAGAAACCACATGAATGTACCATGCATGCCAAAACAAGCAAGGAAATAATACATGCAATTCGGTACATGCAAGAAAAATCTGCTGATCCTGTTGTCCTCTTGTGCTTTCCTTCTTTTCCTTTTCCTTCTTGCTCCAAATTCCAAGTGTGCCACACTCCTCCATGTGTGCTCCAAGAAAACTCTAAGTGTCCAAGAGTATGAGAGATAGAGAGAGAATAAAATGAGAGTGCCAAAGTCTGAATTGACAAAAGTTGTGAACTAATCCTTAGAAGCATTTTTATTAATGAGGCCTCTATTTTCTTCATGTTCCTTATTTTTCCTTCAATTTCCTCCTCACATGCAATCTGTGACCTTTCACCTTCATTTTCTCCTATTTTCTATTATTTTCATAAATAAATGCCAATTAATGCCATTTTTCTTTTCGATTGCCTTTTACAATTTTCCATAGCCATTAATTATCATAAGTGATCCCCATCACTATGTTTTTGCCTAACATTCAACTTGGAATACATGTCCCATGACCTTGGTTATTATTTTCTTTTATTAACTTTATTACATGGATTTTGACTAGGTTTGTTACAAAACCCCCTTGGGGGAACATCATCCTCGAGGTTCAATGACACCTACAACTACCAAGACCACTGAAAAACAAAACATACTGCCTATGGAGCTTTATAAATTAGATTATTGCAATATTTACAATGAACAACCCGCTCAAAGGAAAGCCAACATGAAAATCATAGCAACATAACAACATGAAAACCATACAACTTATTGGAGCTTTATAATACAACTCATGATGGTATTTACATCCATATACATAAATACATATACCAAAACACCACACCAAAGCATATACCAAAAGACATCCACTCAACCAGTGAATAGAGAAGGATACATAGCCCACATCTGATCATCCATCTCCCATCTAGCTTCATCGGGCCCAAAGTGCTTCCACTGTACTTTAACCTGCTTGATTGCTCGGTTCTATAGCATGAGCATACTTCTCTGTAAAATTCACTTAGGTTGCATGTGTAATTCTCCTTCTGGATCCACTTGCAATACTAACCAATCAATAACATGATCAACATCTTTAACATACTTCTTAAGCAATGACACATGGAAAAAATCATGGACTTTCACTGTCCGAGGCAATGCAAGTCGGTAGGCTATTGGTCCAATCGTCCCAAGAATCTTGAAAGGTCTGTAATACTGAGGTGCCAACTTGGCACATGATTCAATCCCCAAGGAGATATTTTTGGGATTGATTAACAAGTACACCTATTCCCCAACCTAAAGATCCTTAAACATCCTGTTTTGATATGCATAACTCTTCTGTCTATCTTGTGTTGCCTTTAGATTCTTCTTGATTACCTACATTTCCTATTCCTTCTTTTCCAACATGTATGGTCCTATCAATACCATTTTCACTGGATCACTCTAACTGATGAGAGTATTACAACTCCGCCCATAGAGTGCCTCAAACAAACTCATCCTCAGAGACTCCAGATACCCATTGTTATAAGCGAACTCAACTAGTGGAAGTTACTCTTCTCACTATCATTATTGATGAATGACATACATTCTCAACATGTCCTCCAAAATATTGTTGACCCTTTCTATTTGTCCATCTGTCTGCGGATGCTAAGCTGTACTAAAGACCGAATTTATGCCCAAACTTGTAAACAACTCTTTCCATAACCTAGAAGTGAACTTGGCATCTCTGTATGATACGATCTTCTTTGGTACACCATGCAACCTCACTATATCTCGGATGAAGATCTGTGCTACCTCATTGGTTGAATACGTAGACTTCTCTGCAATGAAGTGTGCTACCTTTGTCAACCAGTCCACCACAACCATGATAGAATAATGCAGTCTAGATATCCTTGGAAAACTTTTAATGAAATCCATGGAAATGACCTCCCATTTCCACTCTAGAATTGGAATCGTCTATAGTAGTCCACTTGGATTCTTACACTCTGCTTTTACCTATTAATAATCCAAGCACTTAGCCACAAAATCTGCCACTTCCTTCTTCAAATTCAACCAATAATAGAACTTCTTCACTGTCTTCTGATATCCTAGGTGACCTGAATATGGTTTAATATGAAATTACCTCAAGATAATATTTTTGAGCTCATTGTTGTTTGGCACATAGATCATGTCCCTAAATCTGAACAAACCATCTGCTGTGAGATGATAGTCCACATCCTGATCACCTGTACCGTGCTCTAACTTATGCATAAGCTCCCTATAACTGTCATCCTTTTGTCATGCCTATAAGATCTGATCCTATAAATATATCCCATTGAAGATCATAGTTGCTATGTGATTTACCTGTACTCTCCTGCTAAGAGAATCTGCTACCCTGTTCTCTTTCCCTTTAATGTACCTAATATCAAAGTCAAACTCACTAATTGTGGCCAACCATCTAGCTTGCATGGCATTCAGATTTGGTTAGTCAAACAAGTATCTCAATCCACTTGTGGTCCCTCATTAATACAAACCTCCTACCAAGAAGGTAGAGCCCCTACATCTTGAAAGCATGGATGATAGTTGCCAACTCAAGATCATGTGTAACATAATTTTTCTCATGCTCATTCAGTTTCCTTGATTCATAGCACACTACCCGTCCTTCCTTCATTACGATTCCACCAAGTCCTCTCTTGTAAGAATCTGCACATACTACAAACTCTTTGGATCTACAATCTTTAAAATTGGAGAATTTGTTAACAACTGCTTCAAATGCTCAAAATTGGCTACACATTCCTTTGTCCATTCAAATTTCTTACCTTTCTTATGCAATGATATAATGGGATAGGAAATCCAAGAGAGGTTTCCGATGAACCTCTTATAAAAACCTGCTAACCCCATGAATGATCTTACCTCATCCACATTTTTAGGAGTTTCCCATTCCATGATAGGTTTTATCTTTTCTGGATCCAAAGCTATGCCTTCTCATGAAACAACATGCCCCAAGAAATGTACCTCTCTTTGAAAGAATTTGCATTTTCTAAGCTTGGCATACAATTGATGCTCTCTTAGCAATCTCAATACTGCTACTAAGTGTTTAACATGCTCTTCCTCATTCTTGGAATATATCAGTATATTATCAATGAATACAAAAACAAAATTATCCATATAAGGACGCAATACACTATTCATCAAGCAAATATAAGTAGCTAGAGCATTATTCAAACCAAATGGAACTACAACAAACTCATAATTCCCATACCTGGTTCGGAAAGTAGTCTTGTAGATGTCCTCTTCTTTAATGCGTACCTGATGATATCCAGATCTCAAGTCAATCTTCAAGAACACTGTTGCTCCCTTCAACTGGTCAAATAAGTCATCAATCCTTGTAAACAAATACTTGTTCTTGATGGTCACCATATTCAACTACTTGTAATCGATCCGACTATGGTGTGCTAATCCTGTATGGTTTCTTTGATGTTGATGCTTCCCATGGTACCAACTCAATATAAAATTCCATTTCTCTATGAGGTGGATACTCTGGAATATCTGCGAGAAACACATCCTGAAACTGCTGTAGAAATGGGTACCTGCTCAAAACTTCCACATCCTCAACATCCTTACCTTTATCACCTAGAAATATGTACTGAAAATAAAACAAACCCTTTCTTGCGACTGTGCTTTTCTTGCATAGAAGTAACCATTCTAACTGAAGTTTCATTCTTCTTACCTTGTAAGATTCTTTGTTCCCCATTTTTATCCAAGCACTCAATGGGATTGTCGTAACAATCCACTTTGGTCCTGTGAAGATATATCCAATCCACACCCAAAATCATACTATATGATCCCAATGGAAGAACATTCAAATGCATTGATGTAGGAATACCATTTAACTCAAATGCATAAGCTCTTACCCAATGATGAACTCTTTTCTTAGTACCTCTGTCCAACTGCACTAACCAAGACTCTGCATGCACTTATTTATTCGAACCACACTTATCCACCAGGCTAGGATTAACATAAATATAATTAGATACAAGGTCAATCAAAATAGAAACAAATTGATCAAAAATCTTACCGTCCATCTCGATAATAGATGCTTAGTGATCTTCCTGCCTATTATCCAATGCTGCATAGATACGTGGAATACTCTGTCCAACATCCCCCACTATCTGTGCAATGTAGATTTGAGGCCTACCACCTTGATGCTCTGGAGAATCTCTCCTACGATTCTCTCCACCACAAGTCCAACACTGTAAAATTTTCCCGCCATCACCCTTGTTCTGCTCCTCAGACCAAAATCCCTGTCCTTTATCAAGTGCATTGAACTTCTTAGGCAGTGCTACATTTTCTTTGTTGCCTGTGTCCTGAGGTCTTGTTCACTTATTATCCCATTTCCCTTTATTCTTATCATTACCTTTCCAATCCGGTTTAGTCTCATATATGTGCTTTTATTGCTCATAACAATGCTTTATCTTCCTGATGGTTTCCTCCAAATATCTAGGCTCATCAAAATAAATCTTGCCCTTAAATGCTACCGGAAACCCATTTATGAATCTCTAAAAATTCGCTTTCTCATCCTTAAGATAAGGTGCATACCTTAATAGCTCCAAGAATCTGCTTGTGTTCTCCTCATTGGTCATGGATCCCATCTTCAACTCATAGAATTATTATTGCCCTATCATCATAGTATCTCTCTGATAGATACTTCTTCCTGAAAAGTCTCTCGAACTCACTTCAAGTCAACTCCTATTCTCGAATGCCCCTATCATTCTTTACATCTTCCCACCAAATGTGTGCTTTACCTTTAAGACTGGAAGTCATTATCCCGACCTTCATGTTCTCTGAGTAATCATTCAATCTGAAGAACTTGTTCATCCCAAGCAACCACGCTTTTGCATCCTCTTACTTCTTCATTTCTCCATCAAATGTAGGTGGCTTATCTTTCTTGAACTCATCTGACAAATATCCCCTATCACTCCTCCTATAAGGATAATAGCGATGATGACCATGATACTTGTTTGAATCAACACTAGAGTAATGCCCATGTCCACTGCCTCATCTATCAGGTGTATCTAGGAATCTTCCATCTCTAACCATGTCATTTCTGTCTAACCTATGCCCACCGTGTGAATTACTACCATATGATCCATTAGTTTTTTCCTCTTGTCCATGACTGATTCTAAGTGGTCCTTGTCTCTACAAGCCTAACAAGATATGAAGGATAATTGCATTGACCTTTGCTTGTTTCTCCTGTGCCCTAATGATTCTATCATTATTTTCTTTGCAACTCCTTATTTCTACTTTCAAAGTTCTCAATGCGTCTGCTGTGTCAGAAGAATGCCCATCACCATGCTGCTCATTTGTTTGGTAGGGAGAGTCTCTTGAACTGAAGTCTGCCATCTTGCTTGTCATCTTTGATCTTCTCTTCCTGCAAGTATATCATGTCATCTAAACCAAAACATAAACATAACCAACATACCTTAATATAGTTTAAAGGAGGATGTACTTTCTGCAATATCAACCAGATTAGCACAATACATGTATAATTATAATCATCATAGTATATAAGCATCATATCAATCATCACCTAGTTATCATGCATGACAATACCAACTACATACCATGAAAGTGCATGCATTATAACATAAATACATTGACACGTTTATAGATCTGACATGCATTCACGACAATCACATCCCAACAACAACATCATTAACTTCCACATGACAACACAACTATAACAATGACCACCACCATGCATACATAACAAGCACATAGACCACAAGCATAACAAACATATATGCCATTGACATGTACACATGAAAACACATTCGTCCAAAGAGAAATTGAAACTAAACATCACCAAAGGAGAATGAAACCATGCTTTGATACCACTCTGTAACACCCTCCTCCAACATTTACCCAAGCTAACTTGCCAACTGGGGTAAAAATGTGACGAAGAGTTACTATGATATGATTCAACCCCCCATGTATAGTTAAGTAAGTGGAACCGACAAGACAAGACTAATTTGAACTTCCTTAGGAGCTACAAAACCTTCAGGAGGCAACCAACCCTTCCAGGTGCCCAACCCCTGAGATAACTTGATTTTTTGATGAACTAGACCCCTAGTTGCTCCCATGAAAAGCCTTCTATGCAAGTGAGTCCTCTAGTTTCTGCCATAACAAGGCATCCATGCGATTGTATCCTTTTTAGGTAGTTCTATGCCAGTGACCCTGAATTCTAAGCCACTTTTTCAGGGCTAGGACTCAGGCCTCTGTCCAAAAATTCATGAAATTTCTAGAATTGATAAATAACATTGGAACAAGGTTACAAATGCAAAAACTTGAACAAGGAATTGACTTGACCCCTACTAGCCATGATAGGTATTTCGTCAAACATATCTTGAACATGAAATCTATAGGTCACAACAACATATATGAGCATAGGGGTCTCTTACTTATCTGAGAATCATCAAGGAGGATTGATGTCTTCTCCAAATAGATGCATTGTTATCTATTAGGTCATTCATTCATTAATATTTCATCTTCTAACCAAAACATGATGAGATCCATTCATCAAGTTTATCATAAAACATGCTTATAACCATCAAATAACCATAGATATATCAATGATGAAACAACCACTAAAGCCACACAATGACAATCACATTTACTCATGAGAGACCAAAGGACAATGAACTTATATTAATATATGCAAATCCAACCAAGTCAGGAACTTACACGTACCACTTGACCATAGATTGGGCTGAACCAAATCTCTCTTTTAGCCTATCGCCCCCGTGCCATATTCCAAGCATGAATGTGGGATCTAATGGAATAACCAAAACCAAACCAAACCATGGATTCCAGAGGCCAAACCATCTCAACCCTCAACCAATGATTCCAACTCATGGTTGGACATCACTAACCATCACCAGATCAGCATCTACCCAAGCTGTCTAGGGCTCCAAAGCATTTATTCCAACCAAGGCTTCTAAGACTAGTAACTCAACCCACAACTGCTGCTGGGTTCCAGAGAGTTTGTCCAACTAGGGCTTCCAGGACTAGTAATTCAACCCACCCAAGGCCCCAGAGTGTTTGTCCAACCAAGGCTTCCAGGACTAGTAACTCAACCCAAGTTGTTACATGGCTTCTAAAGCGTTTTTCCAACCAAGGCTCTAGGAACGAATAAATCAAACCACAATCATAAGGAACATGAGCACCAACCAGGAAACAAATATAAAACCCACAACACCATGGCTATCTAGGAAATGGCAAGGCTAGGAAAAACCACTGTCAGTCCAGGCAATCCTCCATGTCAATGACTGATCATAACCAAGAAACCACATGCATGTGCCATGCATGCCAAAACTAGCAAGGAAATCATAAATGCAATTCAGTACTTGCAAGAAAAATCCGCTATAGCTGTTGATCCTGATTTCCTCTTGCGCTTTCTTGCTTTTTCTTTCCTTCTTTCTCCAAATCCCAAGTATGCCACACTCCTCCAAGTGTGCTCCAAGAAAAATATAAGTGTCGAAGAGTATGAGAGAGAGAATAGAATCAGAGTGCTAAAGAATGAACTAAAAAAAGCTATGAACTAATCCTCATAAGCGTTTTTATTAATGAGGCCTCTATTTTCTTCTATTTTCCATTATTTTCATAAATAAATGGCAATTAATGCCACTTTTCCTTTGCCACTGCCTTTGCCAATTTCCATAGCCATTAATTAATCAAAAGTGATCCACGTCACTATATTTTTTCCCAACATTCACCTTGGAATACGTGTCTCATGACCTTGGTTATTATTTTCCTTTATTAACTTTATTACATTTATTTTTGACTAGGGATGTTACATTAAAACACACACCTTGATAAACCTGTAAACGCACAAACATGTAGTCATGTCCTTTCTTGGTTGTTGGTAAACCCCCCACAAATTCCATGGAAATGATTTCAACCTAATTGCTTGAATCTATCTCCATGATATTCTTCTTCTTAGTATCTTTCTTCTTGTTATTTGGGATGAGATCTAGATGCAACTTATAACACTTCTCCTGTACATGACCATCTATGTTATAATGATTATAGTGGTGTGTTTTGGTTTCATACTATTTTTCTTTTCGTCCTTTCCACTTAATATTCCCCTCCTTGGAAGCTTCTTGGTGCTCCTTATGCTTTAGCCAACTTGATTTCCCTTTCTTTTGGACTATGTTCTCTTGGTACTATGCCTATGCACAAGCCTTGTCCACTGATCTAGGTTTGAATAGCATCACTTTCTTTTGCAGATGGTTGTGTAGACCCCCTAAATAATTGAAGTGTACATCTAGGTTTTTTTGGGAGATACCAAATATTGTGGTCGTCTTTCTAAAGTTTTTGGTGTACTCAGGTACACTTTGCCTTTGTCACTTGAAGAAATGCCACCAAATTCACTTCTACATACCTGATAGGTTAAAATTGTAAGTTTATGAGGGGTTTACAATCATTTTCTTAGTCACTAGAAGATATCCCTCCAACCTCAGGGATTTTGTGTGGTTTTCACACTAGGTCAAGGCATGGCCCTCTAATTTCAACCAAGCAAATTGAATATTTCGTTCTTCCACTATATGTTGAACACTAAAATAAAATTATAACTATTACAAGAAGTGTTAAAAGTGTCAATTTCACCTTGATACAACTTGATCTCAACCTTCACTTCCATTTTGATTAGGGGCTGCGAATGGTATACAACACTCAAACTGGGTTGACCTTTTTCAGGTTCTCTCTTCGACTCATTCTTTGTTTCTTCAATATTCTCCCCTATGATAGGACCTTTGCATTAGAACCCACATATTCTTCAAATAACACAATATTATTGGTCAAGGCCACCATGAGGAGGCTCACATTATTGTTTATATATGCCACTCGTGCTTCTAGCCATGAAAACCTCTTCTCTACAAGATATTGAGGGTATTTAATAGATTCATCATCCATGACTACAATTTTATAAATTTTTGATTAATTGATATTGATCTCTTGCAACTTCCCAAAATATACCTAAATAAACATGCTCTAGTGCCAATATGATTCGTAAAATGTTGTTGATTTTCCACTGGAAAGTTGTCACAACATATCTGCTGGAAATATATTCATAAATCCGAAATCTACACTACAAAGGTCAATTTTTCCTTAGATTTATGGATTTGTTAATTACTATTTTATGCATGCAATATAGAAAATACATAAAATAAAGAATATACACAAATAAAATCACTCAAAACCATAAGAACACAAGATATTGCTTGAGAAACCATTTCAGAAGAAAACCCAATTGACAAGTGATGCTGCTTTTCCCTCTCTTTCTTTGAATGGAAATAGATGTAAGTATAAAGAAGTGAGACTTATGGATCGTGGACTGCTACAATGCACAAACCCTCTATTTTTTCTCTCTCCCTATCCACTCTCAGCTACTATGCTCATCTATGGAACAAAATGCACTCGAATAGAATGGAAACCCTTTTCCTCCTAGTGGTCCAGTTATAACACAATCCGATAGCCTACTAGTGGTTAAGTTTGACTCCTTCAACTCTTAACTAGAGTGAAAATATAAACTCTTCTAGATTCATATTCATTATGATCACATCGCTAGCCCATTTCCCATGAATAATGGGGGTTGACATTGTTGAAAAATCAAGTGTAATGAAGTCTAACACCTAATTTCTCTTCTTGATATTACTTGAGAATATTATATGTTTTCTAATTACTTCTTATGTCTTATTCATCAAGCAATTATAAATGTTCACTCTCTTAGGAAAATGTAGAGATCCCAAAGAGACAAGAGACACCAAATTAGGCTAGTAGCCAGGGAAAAACCCACAGGGGGAAAACCCAACAATCCTTCTCTTATAGAATCAAATCAAAATGAGATATATATATAATATCAAGACCAAGACCAAAACTACCACAAAAATACCAAGTCCAACTGTCATTCAAGTCACCTCCAAATTCAAAGTCAATGTTGGTCAAAATGATTCAAATATGGTCAATGTTCTGAAATTCAGTCCTGCAACAAGGGGCCGAAATTCAGCCTGTGGTTACCTCAGAAATTTAAGCCTTCTTCCACAAAAATAAGACCTCTCACACGTGAAGATTACAATAGTCAAAGATTCAGCCAAATGAGAGAATATTCTTCTTGTTTTGACTTCGTCTTCTCTCTCCTTTGACTCAAATTTTTATTCTCCTTTTCTAGGTTTAGATGTACTTCTTGTTTTGTTGTGAATGTGTGTCTCAAGTAGGTCGAACTACCTCTTGTATAGAGTTTCCCAAGAGGGTGGAATAGGTGTCTCTTGGAGGACTAGGCTAACTTGGTCATTTTGTGGACTTATGACTCAAAATAAAAATTCAAGTTCATTTTATTTTCAATGTCCAAATGGGACATGACTCAAATAAATTTTATTTTGACTAATTTTTATTTTATTTTTTATTTTGACTCAAAATAAATTTCTTTTGACTCTTTTTGACTATAAGCATGAAGAACATGCTTTGAAAAACTAAATATAAATATAATAAATATATCAAAGATATATTTACATTATGAATACCAAACCAAGTTACAACTTCAATGCTCCCTCTTAGCTAGGGAGGTATTCTTAATGACTCAATGAGATAATATAACGTTGAAATATTCATATAAGAAAGGACCCATATTAATAAGCATGTTTATAAATATCATCATGACCAACATTGTCAAACTACCAATGATTTGAATTGGATCCATGAAAGACTGTCAAAGAACCATGACTGTATCAGGTTGGGACAAATCTCTAAAGAATTCAGAAACCACGATAAAAAACACCCATGAACCAATGGCAATGGCAGCCAATGTGGAACGATGAGGACCTTGGTCAAAGCACACTGATCGAGGCCCATAGAGATTGCGTAGGAGGTCAAATTAGCCCCTGGGAGCCCCGTATCGGGAAAATAAGGAGGTTTTTGATGCGCACACTAAGCTGGGAAAACAGGGCCAAAGTGGGGGAAGCCTAAAGCACACGGATGCATGGCGAACAGGAGAACCGCGGGCGGAAAAGGCAAAAGCACTAAAAGGACAAAGGCGGGACCCACGCTCTGGAAACCGACAGTATTGATCGGGGCGCCCTCAAATGGTAAACGGTTTTGGATGGTAGCGGAGTGATCCCATACATCGATTGACGCGTGGCAGGCGGAGGTGATAGAAAACGCCGTTGATCGCGCATTATCGACCGAGCAAGTAAACCGCGTGGGATGTGCATATGGCGTTGGATCTGGAGGTCCCAGATCGGACGACTGAGATCAAACACAATGGAGGAAGCGGAATTGACGAGGGAATACGCTACGTTTTGTAAATATTTGGAGTCCGTTTGACCACCACGGTGGAGGAAATACTTCGTCCATGATGAAACTGAAGAAATGAACCGACAGAGCACGCTGATGCCATTTAGAGGAGGACAAGTGGCCACTCCCTGAGCATTCATGCTGACACTGAACTCCAAGCACAGATACAGAAGGTGAATCAACAGAGGCGAAAGAGAAACTGAACAGACATTGGAACAAATGGCTAAAAGCCATGAACAACAAACAAATACACAGTCAAGTCCGAAGAGACGAAGAGGAAGACAAAGACCAGAATCCTGAGAGTAGGACATAATACACAGAGAAGAAGGCAGTAAAGCAAGAGAAAGCAGGAAGAGACAGAGGGCCGAGCTGACCAGAGGCAACATCGAGCACCAAAGAGCTTGAGGAATTCAAGTCATCCCATAGAGGAATCTGTTCGGACTGAGCAACACATTTGGCTCTTTCCACTGTAGACCAGAAGGTCACAGAGCTGGTAGGAAGAAGAAGAGTCTGTGTACTCCAGTGGCTTGGGAATCCAAGAACCACCCTGCCAAGCAAACCCTGCTTCAGGAGAACTCACATTGAGTCCCTATATTGTAATTCTCTGCTTAAAGACACAATAAAACAAGGCCACCACTGAGAGCTACACTGGAGATGTAGCCCTGGAGAATAGGGTGAACTACTTATTAAAATTCTTGTGTCTTTGTGTTTTCTTATTGTATTTCTCTGCTGTCTTTCCATTTTATTGTATGTGTATTGGCAATATGATCGATCCGTTGCTTCAATAACACAGAACACACACCACCACATGAGTCTGTAATACCTTTGTTTAATAAATCTTTAGCTGATGTCACTCATAAGGTGAATATCAGATCAAGTGGTATCAGAGCTTTAGGCGGTAAGGTTAGACAAGCTTGTGTTGGTTTAGCTGTGAATGATCACAAGATCAAATCTAAAATTAGGAGAAGGAGAGTTGGTGGAAACTAATCCTGAAATTGGGAGAGTCTATTCTCGGAAGACAATGTTAGAGGAAGGTTCTATGGGGCTAGACCCTCAATTCATAGAGAGTTTCCTAGCTATTAAGTCCATGGTAGAGGAAATGTATAGGGACTTTAGAAAGCACAAGGATGAAGATTCATCAAGTTCTAAACAAGATAAAGAAGAATATGAGTCTCATTCCCATGACCACTCAAAAGGAAAAGGGAAAGAGGAAAGATTTCTCACACCTCCTAATAACCCTGTACATAATAAGAAAGCATCTTTGATTAAGCTAGATGTTAAATTTGATTTGCCTATATATGATGGAGAGTTAAATGCTGAAAAGTTAGACAATTGGATTAGACAAATTGATGTGTATTTCAGGGTGCAGAACATCAACTCAGACAAGAGTAAAATTCAGCTGGCAAGCCTACGCCTAGGAGGCACTGCCTTGGTTTGGTGGGAAGGCAGAACCCAAGCTGACATAAAGAAACATGGTAAGACCATCTCTGTTTGGAGTGAATTTGTTTCTGCAATCAAAAAGCAGTTCTATCAATTGGCCTACATGCAACAAGCCATGATGAGTTGGCAAACTCTTCGGCAGTTGAAAGGGCAAAGTGTGCAAGGGTATACTTAAGAGTTCAAAACGAGAGCATTGATGTTGGGCATCACATTAGACTCACCAGAGACTCTTTTGAAGTACATTGGTGGTCTACACAGCTACATGAGGCATACCATCCTCATGTCTAATCCCACTAGTATAGATGAGGTATCTGTACAAGCTACTCATCTAGAAGCTAGAGGAAAGAATGGAAATCCAGAAGTTGGGGGACCATCCCAACCCACTGTAAGCAAGAGCAAGGAGAAAATAAAGTAGAAGTGGAAAGTAAGGAAGGCTAACACTGAAAAGAAAGGCAAAGCCTCATGCACTCATTGTAAAAAGGAGGGGCATGATGATAAGCACTGTTGGATTCTGCATCCAGAGCTGAGACCTAAGCAATCCGAGGGCAAGAAGAAGAAGATTGCTGAAGCTATTCAGAAAGATTTGGGGCCAGACTTGGGAGATGAAACAACCATTGCAGCCACCGGTATAAAAGGTAAGAATTCTAAATCATCTACTAGTAATTCTGGTCAAACTATTATTGATGAAGAACATGAGAGAACAAGACATGAGCTTTTCCATATTTGAGTTATTTCCAAACATCAAAAGATTGATACTTTGTTTGGTAGTGGCTCACAAGTAAATTTGATTTTTGAAGAAATTGGGATTAGCAACTACACCTCACAAGAAACCATACCCATTAGGATGGTTGAATGATAAAGCACAACTACAAGTGACTAGACTTTGCAAACTCAAGTTTTCTTTTGGGTCAACATTTGTAGATGAGGTTGAGTTAGACATAATTCCTTTGGATATATGTGGAATTGTTTTAGGAAGTTCCTACTTGTATGATAGAAAGGCTATTTTCTATAGAGTTGAGAACGAGTATCTACTCATAAAAGATGGAATCAAATACTTTGTAAGAGCTCATAAGCTCAAGAATAATTATACTCTCATAAATTTTGGGCAAATGAAAAGAATGATAAATTCATGCAAACAATTCTTACTAATGGTTGTAAAGGAAAAGAAACCTGATAAAACCAATGTATTTGAGGGCTGTAATGCTCAGAAACAAGCTGATATAGAAAACATTGTTTCAGAGTATGATGTCCTGTTTTAGGAACCTAAAGGTCTGCCACCCAAAAAGGAAATAGTACATCATATTATTTTGTAGCAAGATGTTCCATTGCCTAACATTGGGATGTACAGGTTGTCTGCTTTAGAGAATGATGAAATCAAGAAGCAGGTGTAGGAGTTGCTCGAGAAAGGGTTCATCAGGCTTAGCACATCACCATGTGGGTTACCAATCGCTTTGGTGAGAAAGAAAGATGGCTCGTGGAGAATGTACATTGACTACCAAGCACTGAATAAGATAACAATCAAGAATCATTATCCCCTTCCTCGCATAGATGATCTTTTAGATCAGTTGAAGGAAGCTGTTTATTTCACCAAGCTGGATTTCCATAGTGGATACCATCAGGTCAAAGTTGCAGATCATGATGCATGGAAGACTGCTTTCAAAACAAAGCAAGGATTGTATGAATGGCTGGTTATGCCTTTTGGCTTGACCAATGCTCCTGCTACTTTCATGAGATTAATGAATGAAGTACTCAGACCTTTTCTTGATGATTTCGTTATTGTGTATCTGGATGACATTCTGACTTTTAGTAAAACGTGGGAAGAACACTTAAAGCATGCTAAGCAGACATTAGATGTTTTGGAAAGAGAAAAACTTTATGTCAAAGTCTCAAAATGTGAGTTTGGAAAAACATCTATAAATTATTTAGGTCATATAGTAGGGAACGGTGAATTGAAAATAGATCCCTCTAAAGTGGCAGTTATTGTAAACTGGCCTAAACCCAAGTCTGCTACAGAAGTGAGAAGCTTCTAAGGAGAAGCACAATATTGGAGGAAGTTCATTTCTAATTTTTCCTCGATTGCAGCCCCCTTGCATGCTTTAACAGGATTGAATAAGGTGTTTTAGTGGGGAGGCAAACATCAGAAAGCATTCGACACCTTGAAAGAAAAGATTAGTACAACACCTGTATTAACACTACCAGATCTACAAAGATTGTTTGAAATCCAAATAGATGCCAATGACTATGCCATGGGAGCAGTGTTGACACAGCACGGTAAACCCATATGTTATCATTCTGAGACTTTTAATCCTACAGTAGTTAACTATCCTACATATGATAAAGAATTGTATGCATTAGTTCAGAGTGTGAAGAAGTGGAAACATTACTTAATGGGCAAAGAGACAATAATACACACTGATCATCAACCACTTCAATATCTACACTCCCAAACTAAGTTGCAACAATCAAGACATCACAGATGGATGGGTCTTCTACAACTGTTTCATCTAGTCATCAGATATAAAAAGGGCATGCACAACAAAGTTGCAGACATGTTATCTAGATCCATTATAAATTCATATACCATACTTAATCATAATTCTGTAATACATGAAAGCTACATAGAACAATATGCTCATCATATGGACTTTAAAGATGTATATGCAACTTTGAGTCAAGGCAAAAAGGTAGAATAATTGGACTATCATGTGAAGGACCAACTCTTATATCATTGTGGGAAACTCTGCATTCCACATACAGAGAGAGTAAGAATAATTAGAGAGGCACACACTTCTCCGATATCAGGTCACTTTGGGGTAAGTAAAACAGTTGCACAACTGCAAAGATTTTGTTATTGGTCAAAAATGAAAGAGACAATTTCTAGATATGTAAGAGGGTGTACTATGTGTGCTAAAAGCAAGCCTAACAATAGAAAACTAGGCTTGTACACTCCTTTACCAGTTCCTTCTCACCCTTGGGAAAGTGTTTCCATGGATTTTGTTGGAGGAATGCCTAAATCTAGGAAATGTCATGATTATCTATATGTGGTTGTGGATAGGTTCAACAAAATGTGTATTTTGATACCTTGTAATAAACATATTACAGCTGAACAAACTGCAAAATTATTCTTTGAACATGTATGGGGTTCATTTTGGACTACCCACTTCTATTGTATCTGATTGAGACACCCAATTTGTGGGGAAGTTTTGGTTAAGTCTGTGGGAACTAATGGACACCCAGTTGAAGAAAAGCACAACTTTTCATCCACAAATCGATGGCCAGACAAAAGTAGTTAACAGGATAGTGATCCAATTACTGAGAGGATATTGCAGCAAACATCCTAAGCTTTGGGATGAACATTTGTGTTATGTGCAACATGCTTACAACAGAGCCAAACACTCTTCTACACGAAGATCTCCTTTTGGGACCTGTTTTGGTTTCATACCAAAGTCACCTTTGGATTTTGTCTTTGGTGAAGATACCATGGTTGATGGACACAGTGATGTGGACAAGGAAACTAGGTTCATTGAACAGATCCAGGAGATCCACCAGGCAGTACAGGAACAACTGGAAAGGAGCCAAGCCGAATACAAGGCTAGGCATGACAAGCATTGGATGGAGCATAGTTTTCAAGTTGGAGACTAGGTCTGGTTGTATATCAGAAAAGACACAATGTAAGGTGAAGGTAAAAAGCTAAATCCTATCAGGTATGGACCTTTTAGGATACTTGAGAATATTGGTGAAAATTCTTTTCGCCTTGATCTACCAGCTTACATGCACATCTACTTAGTCATAAATGTAGATTGCTTGATATTGTTTGAACCTTCTCTAATTGAGGATCCTGAAGAGCAAAGTCAATTGCCTTCTATTGATGACCTGCTACCTAAATATCTTAATGAATTGCAGGAATAAATAGTCTTGGACAAGAAGGTGAGGATGACGCGCAAAGGAGATGTTGAGTACCTCAGAATTGGACTCAAAGGTTCGAAGCTGAGTAGTGCAAAGTGGATTGAGATTGGACAAGTGAGACATCAATATCATCACTTAGTCGATGCTTGAAAGAAATCCAAATTTTGGTGGTCCAAAAGCTTTTTCAGTGGGAAGGCTATGATCCGAATTGGATCCATGAAAGACTGTCAAAGAGCCATGACTGTATCTGGTTGGGACAAATCTCTAAAGAATTCAGAAAACGCGATCAAAAACACCCCTGAACCAGTGGCAATGGAAGCTAGCATGGAACGACGAGGACCTCGATCAAAGCGCGCTGACCGAGGCCCATGGAGACTGTGTAGGAGGTCAAATTAGCCCTTGGGAGCCTCGGATTAGGAAAATAAGGAGGTTTTTGATGCGCACACTAAGCTGGGAAAACAGGGCCAAAGTGGGGGAAGCCCAAAGCACACAGGCGCATGGCGAACCGGAGAACCACGAGTGGAAAAGGCAAAAGTGGTAAAAGGAAAAAGGCAGGACCTGCGCTCTGGAAACCGGCGGTATTGATCGGGGCGCCCTCGTAAATGGTTTTGGATGGAATATGAGCGATCCCATACATTGACCGACGCGTGGCACGTGGAGGTGAGAGAAAACTGCCGTTGATCGCGCATTATCGGTCAAGCAACTCAACCGTGCGAGACATGCGTATGGCGTTAGATATGGAGGTCCTAGATTGGACGGCTAATATCAAACCCGATGGAGGAAGTAGAATCGACGAGGGAATACGCTGCGTTTTGTAAAGATTTGGAGTTCGTTTGATCGCCACGGTGGAGGAAAGACTTCATCCATGACAAAACTGAAGAAATGAACTGACGGAGCAGGCTGGTGCCATTTAGAGGAGGAAAAGTGGCCACTCCTTGAGCGTTCATGCTGACGTCAAATAGGGAACTCCAAGCGCAGTTGCAGAAGGTGAATCGAAAGAGGTGGAAGAGGAACTGAACAGGCATTGGAATGAATGGCTAAAAGCCATGAACAGTAAACAAATACATAGTCAAGTCCAAAGAGACGAAGAGGAAGACAAACACCAGAATCCCGAGAGGAGTATGGAATACACATAGAAGAAGGCAGTAAAGCAAGAGAAAGCAGGAAAAGATAGAGGGCCGAGCTGACCAGAGGCAATATTGAGCACCAAAGAGCTTGAGGAATTCAAGCCATCCCATAGAGGAATCTGTATGGACTGAGCACCACATTTGGGTCTTTCCACTGTAGACCAGAAGGTCACAAAGCTGGAAGGAAGAAGAAGATTCTGTGTACTCTAGTGGCTTAGGGAATCCAAGAACCAACCTGCCAAGAAAAACCTGCTTCAGGAGAACTCACATTGAGTCCCTGTATTGTAATTCTCTGCTTAAAGACACAATAAAACAAGGCCACCATTGAGAGCTAGACTGGAGTTGTAGCCATAGAGAATAGGGTGAACTCCTTATTAAAATTATTGTGTCTTTGTGTTTGCTTACTGTATTTCTCTGCTGTCTTTCCATTTTATTGTATGTGTATTGGCAATCTGATCGATCTGTTGCTTCAATAACACAAAAAACACACCAGCACATGAGTCTGTAATACCTTTGTTTAATAAATCTTTAGTTGATGTCACTCATAGGGTGAATATCAGATCAACTAAGGCCTTGACAAGTAATCTCTATCTATGCACTAAATTAGAGCACAATGTCGAGAGGAATTCACTAAGACACCACAACTACCTCTCTGAGGAACATACTCCACCTAGGTTTACCAAAGTATGTCCTCACAAGACCATTTCCTAATCCATTGTCATAATAATTGACACAAGGAAATGTCAGTCTTTAGGACAATTCTTATACCAAATTAATGTACTTGACTTACGATTGTTAGTCTTGGTCACAATACATGTCTCAAGAATGTCGTCCATGATGCTTATCCAATCTACCATTCTCCCTATCTATATTAATGTACTAGACTTATGGCTATTAGTCCTGGCCATAGTACATGGGACATGAAGAACAAGGTGTCCATCTCCACTCCCTCTTAAACTAGGAGGGGACATCCATAAGCCCAAGCTTGTCTAAAAAATTCTCATGCTTTCCCTTAAGAAGGGAATTCATCAAAACACCAAACACCTATTCATTAGTGGAGATATACTATAGCTTCATGGATCCATCCTGCATCATGTCACGAATCATAATGTTCTTTGGCCTTTTGGGTTCTTTGTCAATATTCATACAAATTTGATCAACACAAAGTATCATGGTTGAATTCAACATGTCACCAAACATTTATGAAGCCAAATTGCTTCATAACTAATTGCACAAACTTCCATATCTTCTTCACTACTAAATATTGACAGAATTTTCGATGAGTCTTTATCATTCTTGCAACGATGTTTCATAGCTATAACGAAAAAAGGAGATTTCACAAAATGTCGTTTCGGGTGTATTCGTACTTTCAATCCCTTCATGTTCATTAGAATTTTGACAAGAGGCATCGTCAAAGCACCAATTCATCACAAAAACTTGTCATAATTTCCCATGGTTGTGACATTTTTAAAAAATATGTTGCAACAAACCCGCCATGGTTGTGACATTGTTACCATTGGAAGTGGTGTCACAAGACTGACTTGCTTAATTTTTTTAAAAGATACTGCAATGAACCCGTCATGGTTGCGACATATCTATCATAGCAAGAGCCGTTGCAAGACTGATGGGCTTGCCAATTTTTTTAAATTATATTGTGACGAAATCACCATGGTTGTGACGTTCCTAGTATCAAAAGTGCCATTGCAAGACTGACAAGCTCATAATTTTTTTAAAAATTTATCGCGACGAACCCACCATGGTTATGAATTTGCTTCTATAGGAAGTGGCGTCACAAGACCGACATGCTTGCCATTTTTTAAAAATATTGTGACGAACACGCCATAATTGCAATGCCATTTAGAAGGAAATGATGTTGGAAGGTCGATGATGTTGGTAATTTAAAAAGAAAAAATTGGCACTCTTGAAACTTTGCGTCATGTATGCAAGCCTCATTGAATCCGTAGAAGTTGACACCCCATATTTTTTCATTGGCACTCCATATTATTTTTCATTTCATTTAAAAAAATAAATTTGCAATCATATTGTTGGGTCTTGAAAATGTCATTCATTTCCATTACACTTTCAGTATTACGTCCATTATATCCCTTCCATTTCCCCTCCATTTCACTACTATGTCACCACATTCATCCCACTTTCATTATCATTGGGCCATATTTATGTTTTCCAATCTTTATTAATTCTAAGCCTTTTAAGTGTATTTGTGGTTAAAAATTAGAAAATAGTGTGCATATGCTTATACCTAACAAGTGGGTTGAGATTGTTGACATGTGTAGGTCAAAAGGAAGCTTCTAGAAGACCTTTATGTGGCACTCTAAGGCCAAATTCGAATTTGAGTGGAGAGAATCATGGGATCATGAGGATATGTGTCATATCTCCTAATTGTATTGAAACTCTAAGAAGACATGTGTCTTATCAATTCCTATTTTGATTAGGACTCTAGAGGTAGAGGGAGAGATTCATGGACTCTTATTAATGAGATGGCTTCTCATCTTTTTGTATAAATAGGAGATCTTTCTCCTTCAGTTGTTAGTCTTAGCTTAGCTTGGAGTTTATAGTTCTTCCTTGATGGCTTTTGAAAGATTTGAAGAGCTTTGTTGTACCTTGTAATTTTGAAGAATTTGAATAAAGCTTTGATGTTCTCAACATGGAAGGAGATGTGAAGTAGATGTCATGGAGCATATTAGAATGTAAGGTAGAGTAGATTTTATTTTGTAATTTTGCTTTGATTTCATTATGTCATTTGATTGCTTTCAAGTTTGATAATTTAGATTTTCCATTCATGCAATTTTAATTCATGTAAGTGTGTTCAACCGGATAATTGTAGATTAGTTTTTCTTTACATGTTTTTGCATCAAATAATGACATGAGATTTGTCTCTCTACTGACTTTGTTTTTTTTTTTAGCTTTTCAATTTCAGTTATGCTTTGATTTCGGTCTTATTCATTTGTTTTGTTAGTTAGTTTAGATATCAAATTCCTCATATCATTGACGTTATCTCCTAAATCCATAGCTTAGACTACCTAGCGAGCTGTCGGACTATGAATGATGTGATTTGATTTTAACTTTATTTTTCTGCAATTACACATCAAATTCCTCATATCATTGACGTTATCTCCTAAAGCCATAGCTTAGACTACCTGGCGAGCTATCAGACTATGAATGATGTCATTTGATTTTAGCTTTATTTTTCTACAATTAGATATCAAATTCCTCATATCATTGACGTTATCTCCTAAAGCCATAGCTTAGACTACCTGGCGAGCTATCAGACTATGAATGATGTGATCTGATTTTAGCTTTATTTTTATGCAATTAGATATCAGATTCCTCATATCATTGATGTTATATCCTAAAGCCATAGCTTAGACTACCTGGCGAGCTATCGGACCATGAATGATGTGATTTGATTTTAGCTTTATTTTTCTGCAATTAGATATCAAATTCCTCATGTCATTGACGTTATCTCCTAAAGCCATAGCTTAGACTACCTGGAGAGCTATCAGACTATGAATGATGTGATTTGATTTTAGCTTTATTTTTCTACAATTAGATATCAAATTCCTCATATCAATTACATTATCTCCTAAAGCCATAGCTTAGACAACTTGGCGAGCTATCGGACTATGAATTATGTGATTTGATTTTAGCTTTATTTTTTCTGCAATTAGATATCAAATTCCTCATATCATTGATGTTATCTCCTAAAGCCATAGCTTAGACTACTTGGCGAGCTATCAGACTATAAATGATGTGATTTGATTTTACTTTTATTAGTTTGCAGTTTTTGATTTGTTGAGTGCAATAGATTAACTTTTATTTCTGTGTTTAGATAAACAACAGAGATAGTGATTTCATGATCAATAGTTCATCATTTGTTTGATTTGAATAACAACACATTTCCATTCTTGTTTAAGTACTAATTTCATCACTAGTATGTTTTGAGATATTTTGAAGTGCTAAGTTTTGGAAGTTACTATAAGGGACATAAACCTTGTCTTGAAATCTAAATCCATACTTGACCTTTAAAAGTATTCTTAAGACCTTAGAATAGGATTTCCATTTGCATTAGACACTTTAGGAGATCAACAAGAACGAAACCTCAAAAACAACATAAAATATAAAACAAAGAAGTAA
>APFE030540667.1:25624-50534 GCA_000404065.3 Pinus taeda | reverse complement strand
CTGTCGGTACTACTACTCAATGGCAAAAGGGGCTGGAATGCAAACCTGTACACCTTTGCATGGCGTACACCTATCACTCTAGCTGACTCAGCTGGAGCGCCCCTGGGATACATCAACACCTGTCCTCTCCTGAACAGTACCTCATATCCTCTGTCCTCCAAAGCTGAGACAGATATGAGGTTCTTCCTCATCCCTGGCACATAAAGAACCTCTGTCACTTTCAAGGGAGGTTTGGACTCCCTCTGAAATGTCTGTCCCCACCCCGTCTGCTCTAACAACTCTGTCATCACCGAGTACTACCTCAATATCAGTGCCACTCTCTGAAAGCTCCGAGAAGTACTCACGGACTCCTGTCATATGACGTGAAGCCCCACTGTCTACATAACAGATACCTGTAGATGCTCCGCTAATCGAGGGAAAAGCATGCTCCCTCTGAACCTGTATGGCAGGTGATCTTGCACTAGAGGACTTACATGTAGTCAACGCAAACCCCCGGTCAAAACGACCTGCAAAGTCCTCAATCTCTGCTGAAGCTGCCAAACTCTGGTCTTTCCCCTTCTTCTTCTTCTTCTCCAGACACACAACTGCATAGTGTCCCATCTTTTGACAATTCCAACATTTCACCTTGGAATAGTCCTTCTGTGTGTTTACCTATTTACCTTTACCTTTGCCTTTGCCCCCACCACTTCTTGTGGAAATCTGCTTCTTCCCTTTGCCTTTCTTGCCTCCTGCCACCAGTGCTACATCCTCATCCTGCTCAACTGGCTTGGTTGCCCCAACTTGACTTTTCCTGATCTCTGTCTGAATGCAATCATCCCAAAACCTCTCCCATGTGGGAAGGGTCTCACGAGCACAAACCCCATCAGCAAAGTTCATCCATGAACGGGGGAGCCCATTTACTGTAATCCACACCAACTCAGTGGATGGAATGGCCTCTCCAATCGCTGCCAACTCATCTCTCACATTAGTAATCTTAGTGAGATATCCAGTTGCACTATCATTACCCATCTTAATGTTTTTCAGTTTCTCCTTCAGAACCATTTTCCGGTTCTCATTGGTACTCTGGTAGAGATTGGACAATGCTGTCCACATCTCATGGGCATTGCTATTTCCTCTCACATGAGGAATGCAATGGTCTTTGATTCCATCTGGAATCAGCCTCTTACCCTTGTTGTTCTTTTTATTATAAGCAGCCAACTGAGTAGCATCAGTAGGCACAACAATAGGGGTCTGTGTGGTATGCACCATGATATCCCAGACTTCTGCCTCCTCAAAGATACTATGCATTCTCTCCTTCCAAACGTTGTAATTTGTATGCCCATCCAACCTATCCTCCACCCTCAATCCCAATGACATCCTGCTGTCCTAAAACTGAAAAATAGCACTGTTGTAGCAAAGATAAAACCTATTGTTTAAGAAAAATCAGCTTGCTGGAATTTTCTGAGGGAAAAAACAGCAGTTGTAATTTTTCTCTTTTGCTGTCCCAAACTGCCCTTCAGCACTCAAGCTCTGATGCCATGTAAAAAAAAAAAAGTTTTCCCACCCCGGTTTTCAGTTTCTCCTTATTTCTCCCATGTAGTTAAATTCTCTTTCCCATAAACATACATTCAACAAGCTGGAAAAAATAAATTTGCTGAAAACACAAATTCTGGAAAATTTACAGAATGCTGGAAATTGCAGAAATAAAAATCAGCAGTAATAAACAGCACATTAAAACACTGATATTTTTGGTCAACGTGACCCTGGAAAAATCCCCTACAACTCTTGGGGAAAACCAGTTTGAGAGCTCTTCTTTATTTCTAAAAAAAACCTTTTTACAGCAAGAAAATTTCAGCAAAAATTACAGCAAAATAATTTTTCCAGCAAGCAAACTTATCTGTTTTTAGCCCAACAGACCACCTGGAAACTTTGCTGTACGGACCGTACGGATGTACGGACTGTACGGACGTACGGATGTACAGACCGTACGGACTGTACGGACGACCGTGCAGACTGTACGGACGACCGTACAGACTGTACGGATAGACCTCGACTTTTGTGCTGAAAATCAGTTCCTCGATATTCGTGCCCAAAAAATAAGTTTTTCTCAGTTTTCAGCAAAAAAATCAGTTTTTTCTGTTTGTTCTTGTTGTTGTTCTGCTTGTCTTTCTACTGTTCTGATTTTGCTGAAGAGCTGCCTGGTATGTGTGCCAAACTGCTGCCTCTTTCTCCTTCTTGTCCAGAAATCTCCCTTGCTCTCTTGCTCTCCTTCTCCCAATCTGCTCATGAAAGAATGAATGATCTTTTCCTCCTTTAACCCAACTCTAAATGACTTTTGGGTGATCCCTAAATCCAATGGTTGAGATAGATTTAGATCAATGGCTGAGATTAAATGCACATTTAAATCTCACTTTCTATTTTTTAATTCACCCCACTTTAATAAAGACCCACTTAGTCATTTATTTCCAAAGTCACTTTTCCTTTCTAATTTTTCATTGACTTTATAAAAGTCACTTAAAATTAGACTTAGTAACTTTATCACTTAAAGTCACTTTTAAATTACATTTTAACTTTATAAAAATTATAAAGTCACTTTAGGAGAAAAATTAAAATCTTTTGGACACTTTTCCCTAGGCCAAAGATCAAAGCCTAAGGGAACCACCTGTCCTCCGGTACCATATTTCAACATGTAGAGAGGTTTCAAGTACATAGAAATAGTTACATAAGTAAATATTACAAGAATTGTGTTTCTTTTTATGTACAAGTTGTTGGTTTTAATAGTGATTAGCAAACACATAAACACATTACCAAGGGACACTAATATTATATGGTAAAGAAACCCCCGAAGGGGAGAATTTATTATATTAAATCATCTTTTGTGTATATGTATTATACAAATGGTCCCTTTATAGAACTATAGGTAACAATAAAAACTATGTCATAGTTGGACATTTAGTTGAACCATCTCTATAAGTATCTCGTTAAATTTTTCCATGAATTTCTCAACCAATATTCATCCCTAACATATCAGTTTTCTTTTCATATCCTAATTCTTACATAGACTTCTATAATTGGTCTACATCATTACAAACCATCATATAATTAATTCATTAAATATAAGTAGGATTTAACCCTTTATTATCCCCCTTGACAAGTACCTGTGATCTCAATATGCATTCTTCAACTCTCTTTTGAATTTGTTCCTTTTATATCTTCATCTTATATTATCTTTTCCTTCACTGCTCTATATCTTCATCTTCAGTCTTCTATGATCTTTTGTCTTCTTCATTCTCCATCCTTGACCTTCTTCATTTTATATCTTGTACCTACAAAAAGATAAGAATTGTGTTTGTTGAAGTCTGCATAAAAAAAGTTACCATCCACCAGAATACATGGGTTGCAAGCTATTGTATATGTCGGTTGTTAGAAAGCATTTCCTCATCATGGTTCAACAACAATTATTATGTCATAAACATATAGGAATCACTCCATCTTGCCATCTTCATGTCTCATACCAGTTGTTGTCTTTGATAGCCATTAACAAACACATAAATACATACATGAGAAAGGAAGGGCAAGGAGTATATGGTCATGAAACCCCCCCGAAAGGGAAAAAAAAAAAAAAAAAAAAAAAAAAAAACCATTATATCAAATCACCCTATGTATATTTGTATTGTAGAAATGGTCCCTTTATATAACTATAGGTAGCCATAACAACTATCTTAAGTAACATTAGTTCAACCATCTCCATAAGTATCTCCTTAAATCGTTTCATAAATTTCTCGACCAATGTTCATCTCTAAAGTATCTATTTTCTCTTCATCTAGGCTTCTAGAAGTGGTCTACATCGTTCCCAACCATCATATAATTAATTCATTAAACATCACAAGGTAGGAGTTCATTTTTTTATGAATATAATTAATATAAATATAAATAATCATAAATGATCATCATAATAATTAAATAAATAATAATTAGTATTGAAGAGGCATGTCTAAGGGACATGACCGTTCATGAAAAGGCACCTACTTAGGTATATAAGTGGACCCTCATTTGTAACATTTAAGGCATCATCTCATATCTTTGTACATTTCTTATATAAATATATTTAACATTTCTGGATATTTACATATTTCAGATCTTCTGAATATTCTGTTGTAATTATGAATTGTGTTTGTAACATTGGTATTAGAGATGTTTGATCCTCTACCTACTTAACCGCTACTAAAAGCTAGTTTGAGCCGGCCCTTGGCCCTAAACTTATTGTCAAGTTCGTTGTTGTCGTGATTTAAGCATTTTGCTACACCAGTTTGGAGATTCTCCATTCTACAATCAAGTCATTAACCATTAAAAAAATAAAATGCCTTCAATCATTTTATAAAAAAATAAAATAAATTAGAGAGAAATTGCCCAAAAAAATTTATTAAAAAAATCAAAAAAAAAAAATTAAAAAATTATATAATTAAAAAAAAAAAAACAAAACAAAACAAAAAATAAACCAACATCTGTACGATTTTGTTATGTTGTCACCGTGAAAAAAATCACATTCATATCCATATCCATAAAACTAACATTCATACAACCTTTTGTCATCAATTCCTATACAAATCGATCACACCATTGTGTTTTTCACTGCACCTTTAAAAATTCACTACAATTATGCATTGTTCGTGCCAGTACAATGAATTAAAATATATAATGCACGCCTTCTGCCATTAAATTTACGTTGATTGTAGTTCGAGTGTACCCTATCTCAAGTTGAGTTTGTCATGTCATAAATTCTACATGTGTAGGTGATATGCATGTTGGTGGAACCTGGTGTTGTTGCATTAGATGTTTCCATTGTTTGTTTGACGGATTGGTTTCAGTATTGAGTTTTGTAATGTTTTTTTAGTTTGTACAATCGTCTCCACCAAAGAATTGGTAATCTTGTTACAAAATTCATATAAGACAAGAACAACCCTAAGTAGTCATAAGTCATGATGTTCTATGAATTATTTAAAAAGGATTAGTCTGGTCCAAGGATTAGATTTAAACGTTTTAATATCTTCAAGAATCTCGAGTTGTGGGATACAAAGCAACCCTTGGTTATAACTAGAATTAATGAAGAAGAAAAGAACATTAAATCATTTTTCCTTGAGTTATTAAGGGTAAAAGTTATCAAAGGGGAACTCTTAAGTGAATTAAGAGAGTTCTTTATGCTCCCTTAAATAAAAACGAGGCTAATTTGAAGTAAATAGGAGAAATATTAAGTGAGGAGTTTAGGCAGTGTGAAGTTCAATAAAAGGGATACATTTCAATTATTTCACTAAGTAGAGTATTATTACAATACTCTAAAAGAAAATTGTGGTTAAATATATTATAATAATTGCAAAAGAAAAGAAGCCAAGAAAACGCAAAATATTAGGGTATTTTTTTCCATCGAAGCAATATGGAGTCAATATTAAAGAGAAAATAATTGAGTTAATTGCTGACAAAAAATAATGAATTATAATTATACATTTTGGACTAAATGTCTATTTTTTAAAACATACATTGGATATTCGTGGATTCATAAAAATCGCTAATTATGTTGTCCATGTGGGAAATTATTTAATGTGAAAGAATGTCAAGGTAATGAGCAGGTGCAAATGAAAGGACTAGAGGAAAAACTTGTAAAACTAGAAGAAAAATTAATAGAAAAGGATGAGGAAATTTTGCATCAAAGGGACCACAAACAAAAATTACTTGCAAAGGTCAAGAAGTCTAAGGAAAGAAAGAAAAAAATAGAAAAAGAAAAAAAATGTGTCGAGAAGAAGTTCAACAGGAATCTATTAGAGAAAGAAGAAGAAAATTTGCACTTAAAGACCTTAATCAAATATTATTAAAACAAATCGGAGTTTTAAAAGATAAGGAGAAGTGTACTAAGGATAAATTCAACTATTCAGAAAACGAAGAACTTTCACGTCTAAGAAATCATAATCAAAACCTTCTTACACAAATAAAGAAGCTTAAAAGTGACAAGAAGTAGCTAAAAGATAAGTTAGAACAACTTATTCAAAAAGAATCATCGGAGTCTTTAGAGGTAACAGTCCAATTTGAAGAAAAAGGAATGAATACCGATCTAGTCAATATTACAACTCAAGAAGAAGATAAACCGGTGGAAGTAAAAACATAATTAGATGTTGCAGTTCAAATGATAGAGATTTCAAGTGAATATATAGCGATTAACCACACAACTTCTGTAGCTAAAGGAAATCATATACTTCAAGTAAATCAAGAAAACGACACAAACAAGTTAAGGGGAGATCAGATCACAAGAAATCCTTATCGACATCCGAATCACAAGAGCAGAAAACTCAATCAGTTTGCATATCTATATCACTCAAATCATAAACAACAAACTTATGTTCTAAAGACTACTAATTTAAGTGTAATTCAATCTTGTGATAAAAATTCACACGAAGTATCCAATAACTGCAAGATTCCATAGAAGATTAGTTTAGGATGGTTAGATCCCTTCTCATTTCGACAATTTTGTTTATCGCTTAGAGGATCCTATCATCTTGTATCAACAAAGATGAAAACCCCAAGAATTCGTAAAGGATGTAAACAGATTACAAGACAATAAATAGGTGACACACCTTGTCAACAATAAGCTTTGAGGACAGCTTTCTGAAAAGGAAGGCAATGTTATGAATATATATAAAAATAAAATAAAATAAATATAAATGATCATAAATGATCATAATAATATGTAGTATTGAAGAGGCATGTCTAAGGGACATGATCGTTCATGAAGAGGCACTTGCCTAGGTATATAAGTGGTTCCTCATTTGTAACATTCACATCATCATCTCATATCTTTGTACATTTCTTATATAATTATATTTGTCCTATCATGGATATTTACATATTTATAGATCTTATTAGCATTATGTTGTGTTTATGAATTGTTCGTAGCATTGGCATTAGAGATGTTTGATCCTATAGCCACTTAACCACTACACAGAGCCAGTCTGATCTAGCCTTTGGCCATCAACTTTGTTGTTTTTGCGATTTAAGCATTTCGCTACACAAGTTTTTGGAGGTTCTCCATTCTGCAATCAAGTCTTTGACCATGTAATATATATATATATATATATATATATTATATATATATATAATAATATATATATATATATATATATTATATATATATTATAATGTTGGTAATTAACTATTATATCTCATGCTAGGTAATCATTGTCATTCCAATTGGGTATTATTCTAGTTATGTAGGTTTTGGCTCCTCGTTTATGAAGTTGGCTTCTAGGGCATAGGATTTATCATGTCAAACTATTAGTGCATTGTAACTCCAAAATGTTAAGATAAGAGATAGATATACCATATATGTTAATGAATCATGGTGTTTAGGTAATATTAGGTCAAAACTATAGGCCTATTGTAATCCTAAATTATCAGGATAGTTCTACCTTTATATAAACTTTATCTATACCAGAAGCTCTCTCAAAAAGTTGACTATATAAATACTCTATTTTTTTTGTTAAAATATATCTATCTTCTATAACATCTTAGCTAAAAATGGATAATTTTGATTTAAATTAGTATATAACCTTGATAAACAACACATCTAAAACAAACAATGTTATGTAAAAATGCACTCCCAAGGGTTGGTGGCATGCTTCCCTCACTCACTCTTAGCACTTTCAAGATGAAGAAGCTCCATCTAATACACTTCTCACCTCATTTTTGTAAGATACACTAATAAATTCCAAGGGAAATGCTTTTTGCAAAAAAGGGAACATTTCCATGTTCACGTTGCACTTCCAACACACCATGACACCTCCTTTGAAAACAAGGATATTTGGGTGCTCCCCTCAAACAAATACCCATTAACACTTTCTAAAGGTTTAAAAAAAAGGAAAAAGAAAAAACCCTCCTAAGTCCTCTTCCCCCTTATATAACACCTTATATAACAAAAAATATGTTCACTCATTTGCATTTGATTTAAATTTGGGAGAGTGTTAAATGAGTTGACTTTTCAGGAATGAGGCTTAACCCATTTTGTTGCAATGTGCATTATTCAAATAATAAACATAAAATTTGAAATAAACATTTCAATGTTCACACAAGGTTTTGATTCTTTTTAGTTTTTTCAATTTTGGCACTTGTATGGTCAAAAAGTCAATAATTACCAATGCTTCTATAGTTTCTTGCAATTGTGAGGTATGGCATAACCTCGAAGTTTTTTGTTCTCTCTGTGGTTTTAGATTTATGTTTCAATTTTTTCTTTTTAGTTGCAAGATTTGACATTTCAATTAATAAAACGGAAATTTATCTATATTGTAGAGTAAAAGAATTCAATTAATTTCATTTTTTGACATTTGTTAAGGTAATTATAAATGAAAAAAATCTACACTTGATATGTAGGGAGAAAAACCTTTATTACATGTTTCTAGACACACTTTAAATAACCCAACGCACTATATGCAAGTTCCAAAATATATCACTCATCGAATAGCAACAATGATAACAATGATTCAATGTAGATATCAAAATAGAGGGTCTTGGTATAGTAGGATTACAAGGGATAATTAACCCAAGAAAATTCATTCTGACATATGCATCCAAACAACCTAACATGAAAATGGAAAAGAGGAGAGGTGAGTCACTCAATTGGACGTGCAACATTAATGGTCATCCTTAGGTTGGGAGTTAAGGAGTGAAACCTTTATTGCAGATTGTCATAAACATTTTAAATATAAAACCAACACACCTATATGCAAGTTCCAAAATATGTCACTTAGCCAATAGCAACAGTGGTGACAATAATTCAAAGTAGATATAAACATAGAGGGTCTTGGTGGGGCAAAGGTTGGAAGTGGAACAACATTCGAGGAAAGTGGACCAAGGAAAAAAGTTCAGCCTAAGCCAGTACCTTCCCATCAAAAGCACTCATTGAAATATGCTAAGGGCGTATTTAATCTAAGAAAATTCATTTTGACGTATGCATTCAAACAACCTAACACAAACATGGCAAAGAGAATGCAACATTAGTGGTCATCCTTGGGTTAGGAGGTATAGTAGGGTTACAAAGTGTCTTTTAGGCAAGGGAAAAACTTCTAGGTGAGAAATAAACCATAATCAAAATCAAAACTATGTAAATGGTCATCGATGCAAATGGTACCTTCTCTAAACAAAATGTTGCATCAAAACCTAATTCCTATATGTGAACAGGATAGCCAAATGCAAGTTGATCCATCCACCCTTGTGCCTCCACCAACACTAATTGGGAAGAAAGAATTATTTTCCTCGTGGAATAGGAGCCAAAATTCAGCAAACATGCTTAATAATCTATGATGTGTTACATAAGATTCTATTGACAAATGTCTCTTTGCAAATAGAATTCCTTTCCATGTTACTTGATCTCATTATAATCACATATCACAAGCAATTGTAATATCAAGACTCTCATATGTGCCACTTAATAAACACACATCAAGAACAACAATTTTATAAAGACAAAAGTCCAATATTAATGTGTAAAATAAATGGTTGAGACACACAGAGAGGAGGGAAAGGTGCTTTATTTTTATGGATGGGTGGATAGGCATTAAGAAATATCCCCTAAACAGCATCATAGTTACATATCTAGCAAGCCTTCCCTTTCTTTTGAGATATCAATTTGTCTATGAAGAGAAATAATGCAACTTTTCATATTGAGATTCTTTTAGATATTATAGGGGATGTTGGAACCACCAATGTGGTATGGGTTGTGATACATGTAAAAAAAGTGTATACATTAATGGGGTTACTAAATTAAAGTAGAAACGGGGATATTTGTTAAACCTATTTTGAGCTTGCATTCAATAAGCATGTTGTAGCGGCTACAACCACCCTCCAAAATTTTGGCTCGCATGCAAATTTCGGAGCCTACCTTGGATTCTGCGATCGATCATCCTTGGTCACTTTTTGGTAAGTTGATGATTTCAAGCTCCCCTCCTTGATCTTAAGAGTTGTTTGCATTCTTATATCTATGCAGCATGTGTCATCTTTGGGCATAGGGGTTGTTGTTTGTCATGCAAAGGGAAGGTTGTTTTGCTTCAAGGGAATTGTGTGCATATGAGTGGTCGTCATCACATAGACGTGTTTCACACTCACTTCATGCACTCTTGTCACGAAGGTTGTTACATCAAGCAAAGTATGTCTTATGCCTTCTGGATGGTCTACATTGTGTCACTAAGTGTCTGTGTGCGATCACAGTCAACTCCTATCATTGTTTCATATATGTCACTGATCTCACACTTAGCCATTTCCCAAGCAACCTAGCCTCATTCAGCATCCCGGAACTTTGCACTTTGCTTCTACAACCATCAAGCTTCCTCCCTTGCCTGTTGAAACTTCACATCCTGCAGAGACCCCATCCATTGTTGTGCTCTAGAAATGCGCAGAGAAGTCAGGCGACTAGCACTGCTCTCCAG
The DNA here is from genome assembly GCA_000404065.3 of Pinus taeda. NCBI lineage: Eukaryota > Viridiplantae > Streptophyta > Pinopsida > Pinales > Pinaceae > Pinus > Pinus taeda. Next base: position 40,092 of record APFE030540667.1, on the reverse strand, counting down.
AAATGTGCAGAGCAGTCTAGCTTTCCTCCATTCAGAAACCGCGCAGAGGTGTCCTCCCAGGACCCTCATCTCGCAACAACGTCCTGTGCCTCAAAACTGCATAGTGTTGTCCAAGTTGCCATGTATGTCTTGCATGCAGAAACTGTGCAGATGGCCCTCCGAGGACCTCATTCCAGTAATAGTCACCACCCACTGAAACAGTGTTGACCTATCGCTCAGTGACAACAAGAAAAGGTGATATGTTGATATCACTCCCAAGGAGTTGAGGAGAAGGACCAAAATACCAAGTAATGGAAAAGATCAGGACTACATGCAAACTCCATCGAATGCATGACCATCTCAAGGGTAAGTATGGTAAGTAAAGTACACCTCTTAGTTGAGTTTGCAGGACTGTTTTTCATTGTCATATCATCCTGTCTTCAATAACATGCATGTGCGCAAACACAAAAAAGTCATCTCACATGTTTCCTCTACATGTCTTTCTTTCTTTTCGCTCGTTTGACCAATTGTTGTCTTCAACATGTTGATTACTATGTCATGCTTGCGTCCTTGTTCTATCTATGTTCATATTCGTCTTCGTGTGTACAAGTTGTATTCGCTATGTAAGCATCTGTCCCACTCACACATGAATTTGTATGCAATGTCGCGCAAGTGTCATCGCGGTCGTTCAACGATCTATCACAAGTGTCGCGCTTGTCGCCTGCACCCGTGGTCAGTCACACTGAGCATGTTGTCTTGTTGGTTCGAGGTGTCTTATTCTCGAGTCATGTTGAGTGTGTGTTTGCAACATCATGCATGCACAAGTTCACTCGCTCACACACTTAGTCATTTTGCTAAAACTCTGTTTTTTGAACCGCCCTCCAACAGTCGTACCTCCGCTAAGCTGCATTATGCAGTGTCAACCCTTAGTGATCATGTACTGCTGCCCAGAATTGCACAGAGCTTGAGACTGCCTCCCAGGCAGTCTGCACTGCGCAATCCTAGAATCAACCCGACTGCCTATCACCTAGAACAGCGCAGAATTTTCGCAACAAGCCATCTCAATATGTGTTTCCCGTAAGAAAATCTATCAAGCTTCCCGCTAGTCAACCAGAGAGTTTGACCGGGCAGTGACCCCAGGCTTCACTCCAAAAAATTGCGCAGAAGCTGCTAGCATGCCCGCCTCCGCTGACTAAAGAAATTGCGCAAACATGAAGGACAGGCACCCGTTACCTATCACTACATTGTCCTCGAAATTTGCGCAATTCTGTCAGCCATTCACCCTGTCAGTCTGCCTGCTGCTCCTCCTTAAAACTGCGCAATTTTCAAGGGCTTTCCTCCAACTGCCCGACACCTCGCTCAGACCAGAAACTATGCAGAGATGTCCTGCAGGCCAGCGTCTTAGTTCTGCGCAGTTTTGGCTAGCAATCTCTCGCAGCCCACTCCAACCTCCCCGGAGAATCTGCGCAATTTTCACAGCCAATGTCCTCCCTGCTGCCTACACTACCTCCCTAGAAAATTTGCATAAATCTGCCCTTCAGCAAAGCCAGATCTTGCAGATAGTCACTGCTGATCCGGACTGCCCATCTCAGCGTCCCAGTGACCTCTGCGCAATTTTCCTCAACAGTGCCCCGGAGCCCACATTCCGACCTGAAATATGCAGTCCTCTCTCACCTTGTCCTCTCTCCCCGTCACCTGCACCCGAAACGAAAGATGATGCATCATGGTAGACTAGGAGATTTTTGGATTTGATGTTGTCTCGTCATAAGTGATTGTAGATATAGCTACATGGATGAGACATGGCGTGATGACGAACGGAATGAACAAGGAGCGCATGCTAGAAGAATTGCTCGCGGTTGGATGAACACATGAAGCATACCAAGTAGCAAGCGAAGGAGACACATGTGCATACATGAACTATCAAGCGAACACCAAGACCATTAAAGACTCTACGCACTCTGTCATACGAAGGTGAAGCTATGGTACACCACGAGCACACTCAGCGACACAACAACTCGACACGAACAGCACAGTTAGCATGTACATACATGCAGCGTCATGTCGAGTTGTGTCATGAGTCGCCTTGGCCACATCACTACTTTAGGTCATAATTGTGTAATCAATGTAATGTAACATGGAAGTCCAAGAGACCCACTGATGAAGTCAAAAGGTCATGTAAGTCAAAGAGTCATGTAAGTCAAACAATCATGAGGGAAGTTGAACAGTCACAAGGGTCAATTTCACCCTTGGCTATATATACCCTTCATTTGTACATGCAACGGACTTTTCGCCTTGGCTCCTCCCACATAGCCTTGAGTGTCTATGATCTTTTATTTGAGGAGCGAGTAGTGGCTCCAATGCCCTGCTATCAGGGCTAGTGATGTAATGGTGTACGGATATGTCTTGGAACTTTCACTTAATTCAAAAGCATGTTAACAAGCCAATATGTTTTCACACATGTATTATATTTGTTTGTAAGACTATTCTTTGGACACTTGTGATGCATGTTGCTTTAATCTGTATTAAGTTAGTTGAACTATTTCAGTGGTTCTAGTACATATGTTGTTAGAAATGTGTTGTATCAATTGTTAACGTTGTCTCGCCTGTGTGGACTATTCCGCTACACACTTAATAGATTTATTATCGTAAACTTGTTATAACGACCGTCGCACTTATGTGGACTACTCCGTTGAGTGTTGTGTGTGTTATCAGTTCACTTCATGTTTATGACTGTCGCGTCTGTGTGGACTACTCCGTCAGAAGTTATGCATGTCTTGTTGTGTTGTGTGTCTTTGAGAGAGTTGGGACTATTCCCTTTCGACTTGAAACTCACTCTCACCCTCTCCCTCTGCAGTGAAGGAACTTTGACACCAGTGACACTAAGCACTCACTAGACACACGAACCTCGTTGTTTGAAGACTGTTATGAATAAATATATAAGAATAATGTAAATGATAATAACCATAAATAATTATTAGCTAATTAGTAATTAGGTTGAAGAGTCATGTCTAAATGAGACATGACTCTCCATAAAGAAACACATGCTTGGTATATAAGCAAGTCTCTCGTTCGCATTGTAAAATCATTCTTATTCGCACATTTAATATAATATTTGTATCCTCATGGATATCTTTATATTCCAAGTCTTCTTGAGTCATTAATCTAAAGAAGGAACTTTATTCGCTTCATTTGGTATCAGAGCCACTTTGGCTGATGACCAGGCCCTTGGCTATCAATCTTTCGTCAACTTAGTTGGCGTCGTAATTGAAGAGTTTCGCTAGATATCTTGGAGATTCTCCATTCTACAAGGCCTTTGGCCATTTAAGAAGAAAAAAGTAAAATAATATAGTCGAATTTAAAAAAAAAAAAAAAAAAGGAAGAAAAAATTATTATATATGCAAAAAAAAAAAAGTGTTAGAAAAAATTACATTTAAAAAAATATATATATATACCAAAAATATCAAATTAAATAAAAGATTTTATTAAAAAAAAAACAAAACTTACTTGCGTTTTGGGTTGCCTCAACACTATTTTTTCTTCAGCTGACTTGTCTTCGTGCAAGTAATTTTTCAACGTTGTCCTTGAGGTGAGAGATTTCTTCATCATTTTCCATTACTTCCTTGTAATGCATATCCACAAGATTTTTACGTTCTTGTTGTAACGCTTCCTTGTTTTGCCTAAGCTTGGCTATTTTGGCTTTCTCTTGATCTTCTAGCAACAATTTCTTGGTACACTGGGTTACATCGTTTTGTAGGAGTGATGATGAGATTTCAACTTGCAATGTGGATTCCATTTTCTTTTTCCCCTCATTAAAACCTGCATGTTGTCCCTTAAATATTGTCATTAATTGTTCTATATCTTTTGTGATTGATTGTTTTTGTGCAACACTTAGAGATTCGACTAAGGTAAAAGTTTTGTAACATTTTCTGCAAAAGATGTTTTGATTTTTGAATGACTCATGACAACTAGGATATCCTTCTGAACAAAAATGGCATATTGCAAAAAAAACCATTGCTTTTGGTGGATAACATATTTTTGTTTTTTTTTTTCACTTATTCTATCTCCCTTTTTTAATTTATTTTTATTGTTATTCCTTCCCTTTTTCACCTAAAAAAAAAAAAAAAAAAAAAAAAAAAAAAAAAAAAATAAAAAAATAATAAAATTTATATATATATATTATCCTTTTTTTTTCACCTTTTAATAAAAATTAAATTTATATATAAAATATAATTTTTTATTTCCTTTTTTTCACCTTTTAATTAATTTTTTTTTAATTATATATATTATAATATATATATATATATATTTTTATTTTATTTATTTATTTATTTATCGTGCTTTTTAATAATGTTCCTCTCATAGCATCTATCCTTTTTTTCTAAGTTATGATCTTATGATTTGATATGGTAAAGGGCTTAATTTTCGTTGACCAATTGATGTAACAGTTGACCAGTGATGTAAAACTAAGGTAGACAGAGCATAGACAGAACAAATTGTCCGCAAGGTTATACGGATCGGGTTGCTGGCAGCAGTGGGCGATTTTTTTTATTTTATTTTTTCTGTTGCTCGTTGTAGGAATGCAAGGCACAACTTTAGTAAAAATGCCAGCAATGGTAGGAGGCTAACGGGGACTTCGCAGGGTTGTCAAGCTAACTGTGTGTCCGAGGTGGCCGGTGATCCGGAGTGGTAAGTCAAACAGAGGAATGGTTGGCGGTGGAAAATTAAACCCTGTTGCAACAATGTGATGGGATCGAGGAATGGTAACGATGGTGGTCGGCATCTGTGGGGGTCGTTCGTCGTTGGTTGTGCAACCTCTCTTCCTAGTGTGGACAAACATGGAATACGACAGCTTGAAAATACGACAATGTTGAGGCAACCCAAAGCACAGGTAATTATTTTTTTTTTGAATTGCAACGTCGAGTGTAGATTTGGCGTGCAAGGTAGCAGTGTGCGGAAACTATTGCATCGGTGGGGCTATGCAATCTCAGGCAGGGGATCAAAAGCCCAGTCAACCAGGCGTTTTGCGGTTGTCGCCTTACGTCACTGTAATGCAGCGTATGTTGTTTTATTTTTATTTTTTTATTTATTATATATATATTATATCAACATTTTTTTATTAATTTTATTTTTTTCCCTCTTACTATATACCAACTTTAATAACTTCTATAATTTATTTTTTTAAATTATAATTATTTCTCTTTCTTTTTTTGTGCTTTTTGTTTCTTTTTTTTTTCTTTTTTCTCTTTTTTTTAAATGGCTAAGGACAATGGAGAATCTCCAAGACTGACGAATGTCTAAATCACAACATCAACAAAGTTGTCGATAGGTAGATGACTAAAGGTCGAATCAAACGTGGCTCTGATACCAAAGTAAACCACTCTCATGTGTTGACAAGCAAGAGCTAAGGCATATCTTTAAGATAATGGCAATCGGGCCATCATACTGGATGGAACTTCTACACCAAACAGTGTGAAGTCTAGTCAAGACTCATATTGGGGAGATCTCATGAATGTTGGTGGGTCCAACACCATCAACAAAACACTAAAAGACGTGCTAAATTCAATGAGTATTAGATTTTGTGACAACTACGAGTGATGTGCAGATTTTTATTGACAACCAACACACACCATTAGCCTTGTATATGATCGAATAAAGAAGGAATTCCTTAAGTCCACACCATAAGTGCTAGATATCCAAGTAATTATATCTTATTGGAGAGGATGTTGGAGGTGCAACCATCATTGCAAACCATGGTTGAATTCAAATTGGGATAAGTGGATGGAATCCAAGATAGATTAGGGGCAAAATTTCAAGGTTTAGGTATTAGATAATTATTAGTGTGTAGATTACATTATTTGGTGACATTCCTTAGCTATGTAATGATGATCATTTTCCATAATAATACAAAGGTCCTAGCCTTGGAGAGATCTAAGACATTTGATAGCATGTTCAATCAAGTAAAGGTTGTCACTTGTCAAAAAGAGCCCTTCTTGGAGTTCTGGATGAACCATGTTCAGCCAATTATTTAGTGTTGGTCGAATCCATGAAAATGTCTATGCACATAGTTGTGTGCTTAAGTCAAAATAGGGTGTCAATATAAAGTTCATGCTATTGATAATCGTGAATTAATGTGTTTCGAGTTGCCATTACAAAGATGTACATGACAACATAGTGAATAATTTTTTGAGGACAACTTAATAAGCTTGCAAGTCTCATGGCCCCTTCAACAAACTCAAATGCAATGGAAGATCACAAAGACTTAGCCCAAGATAACCCAATTGGTTGTTGGAGCATGCATGAAGATGATGCATTAGAGCTCCAAAATATCTTGTTATTTGCCTATCGTCTCAAATCACTAATTTGTCCATAGTTAAAAGGGATTGGCCCACACAACTTCATCCACTCTATCAAGAGGAATAGATTTACCTCTAAAAGAGCAAAGACTCTAATTGCAACAACGTATCATATGCCTTGGGCACCGGTAGACTCTACACTATCAAAAGGGACCAACAACACTATGAAATGTGGATCTAGAGGAGATTGCATATATAAATGAGGGAGGACCCACTGTGGGGCAACAAGTTTGATTGGTGTGTCATTGATTCCAACCGTGTGACTTTAATTCAATCAATCACATCTCCAAGGATGATGTTGATGCCTTCTTACAAGATTTGGATGTAGAGAATTAGTGGCTTGAGCATTGATAATAATTTGGTCATTTTCTTTGGATACTTTCAAGTTTATATCATGACTCATAATAGATTTCAGTTCTTTAAACATTGATAACAAAGTATCTCATCTTTACTTTTCACTGGGCAATATTTAACATCATATTGTTCACATATCATCCATTAGTGTCTTGATTGTAAGAAAATGGATGAGAAATACAATGGTGGTTAGCAAATTATGATAATATGTGAATATGAATATGTATTCATGGTTTCATTGTTCATGTTTCTGATCTAAATCATGCATGTGAGTGTTTTTTTGCATATTGATTCTTAATAGTTAATTGTATCATTTATGTTTTTCATCATTTAAATTTTTATATTAATAGGGGTTCGATCTAAATCATGGATGCAAGTGTTTTTTGCATATTGAAATTTAACAATTAAATGTAGCACTTATGTTTTTCATTATCTTTTTTTAATTGGGGCTTTAAAAAGAATTCACTATGCCAAGGACCTTGATATTTCCTATGACAATCTCTACAATTTGAGGGGTGTCTCTACATCCCCAAAAATATCTCCATGTGTGCATGTCCTAAAAATTGTCTTGCTACCAATCTTAATAAACAATATAACAAATTACATCATAATAAATACTACTACATACTTGAGATTTGGTTATTATAAAAACTTGTATTTGAACCATTGATATAACTTTAATAACTCACACAATGTGCATATCATTCATTTAAAATCAAACTCTTCAATCTACATGTTCACTTACAATCTTACCGATAAGTGAAATCAAAGCATTTGTTTATTATAATGTGTTTTGATTTTCTTTATCAATATTGTTATATTATAACAATAGGTTAAAACATGTTTGAACAGGTGGGTAAGTTCGTATACAAGGACACATGGTGAATTTTATTTTAGAAGGGATGGCAGTCAAACATAGAGATCAAGGAAATCCTAAAATAATAGGTTTATTAACATATCAGGATGATTATGACAATATATTGGGGAATATCAGTATGGCCAGCATTAATATAACAATAGGTTAAAACATGTTTGAACAGGTGGGTAAGTTCGTATACAAGGACACGTTGAAAACCAGAAATGGTGAATTTTATTTTAGAAGGGATGGCAGTCAAACCTAGAGATCAAGGAAATCCTAAAATAATAGGTTTATTAACATATCAGGATGATTATGACAATATATTGAGGAATATCAGTATGGCCAGCATCCTCAATGGAATAATCACGTTTAAATAATAAATTGTAGCATCCTCAATGGAATAATCACGTTTAAATAATAAATTGTATTAATAGTTATCTAATTATACTCTTCATATTTCTGCGTTTTTTTTTAATATTTATTTAAATATATTTATCATAGTTGTGCATATTTAGCTACGTAATATGGCATCCCCTACCAAAAGGCTTTGTTCAAGAAAAATCGGCAGGGTTGTGATTTCTTGTTTGAAGTTGTTGTGGTTTCTTGTTTGTAGCAACTTCAGGCATGGCTAGTATGCCAAATTCTTGATGTCTGCAGGTCACATACACCAGCATTAATATTACAAAATTCAAAACTCATTAAACAAAAGAAAAATACATATGTAAAGTATGGGCAAAAGAAACAAAACACGGGAAAATCTCCAAAATAAAGAAGGCTACAAGTAGTTATTGATATAGTTATTTATGTTGAACTGCAGATATCTCTAATTCTTGTGTGTGGAGGTGCACAGACACGGACGCAAAGCATCTATGTCATTTCCTACTTTGGGAAGGCTCATTTTCAAAAGACATTTTGCCATTTCCTTATGTTAGGAAACCTACCTTTGAGCAGGCATGAAATCACAATACAAAGTTGCATTTTATTTTAACGTTACACAGAAAATATTAGTGTCTGATGATGTACTTTCAGTACTTTCGGCCTCCTTTTGCATAAATATCAAAGCCTGAAGATACACCAGGTTGGAATCCAAGTTGATGTCAACAAAGAAGGTTGATTTTACAGCCTTTAGTTGTAATCAAGCCTACATAGTTCCATTTGTTCTAGAAACATTATTTACGTCTAATTAAATTTATTAGTTTTTGAAACATTAATGGGTTTGGGAGAGATCAGATTTCGAATGTCGATAACTCTCATCAATGCGAGCTTCTCTTCTTTGCCTTAAAAAGAAAGAAATTTGTCTGAGGACACAATCCAAATGAGGCCAAAGAAATAGCAGATACAAGCTACAAGACCTGCACTGTAAAATCTCAACGCAGAAATAGCCATTTTGTTGGTGAGTCGCAACACATTTAATACTATCCAGGTTATCAAAAGAGCTGAATTAAAAATAAGCAAGACATCCATGGACAAATGGCCAGGCAAAAGTTCAAAATATAAATGCTTTCAAAACTTGCTTACAAAGCTTAACAAAAAACCAAAAACAGATTGGTTAGAATTTTACAACGTTCAACCAAATTTTCGGGACATGGAGTCACAGGAGCAAGGAAGCACACTCTGGCAATGCATTGATATACACCCTCAAATTGTAGGGAATGTCTGGGGACAGGGGACATCAAATCCCTAGCATAAACATCCCTGTCGCTAAGTTTACATGCTGGATATGATAAATTTGACCCTACTTCAGTGCCGGATAATGTAATGTCCCAATTAAATTAATTTTGCTAAGATGAATTTCTATTTTGCAATCGGGTGTAGGGAAATATTTTGGCATGTAAACTTAGGAAAAGTGGGTGGAAAGAGTCCCCACTTAATTTTTTGGGAGATGGAGGCCACCAACATTAGAGAAAATGAAAGATTAAATTGATAGTGGAATATGGAGCCCACATAAAGTACACACTTCGGGAAGAAAGAATTTGAATTCTTTGAGGCAAATCGAATTGGTGGAGGGACCCACAAGGAATGCATGGCCAGCAACTATAAAAGGAAGGAATGAGGGAGCAATAGGGGTCTTTTGTCTATTTGAAAATTGAATTTGCCTTAGCTGTTCAGCGGAGCCAATATTGTGTTGTTTAGCGCAAGAGCTTCCCAAGGAGAGAAGTTCAACCTTTCTTCGGTGGACTTCGAGTGCCACCCTAGGAAGGCTTTCCTTCATCACTAACACTGGAAGAGTCATCAACTACAGGTCCCACACATTTTCTGGAGTAGAGCACACAGTCTGGGAGCCACCACTACATAGACTGGTTGTTTGTGGAGTTGGATTGTTGGGGAATTGACCGAAGAAGCTACAGGAGTGTTTGATCATTTTCATGAGTGTGGAGGGCAGATACAACCAAGAGGACCAACCTACATGCAGCTCTCACTTTATCATACACGGGAATGCATCATCTACTCCATGACTATGCAATCATTAGAGTGAGACTCTTTTGGGGAAGCATCATCCGAGGGAGTTTGGAGCTGGGGTGCTGGGAAATCATTGGGAGGGCAATTTGAGGAGAATGCTAGAGTTTGGAGAGAAGAGATTGACAGGAGTAACCACAGTAACAGAATTCGAATTTGGTGAAGGGCCAAGTTGTTAAGGGTCAAATTTCGAAAGTTGAAACTAAGGGAAACCCTTTTTGGGTTTTTCTGGGTTTTGGGCCAGGGGCACTCTCCTAATTTCATCGAATCTTCTGGGCACTCTAAAGTGGGCAAATCAGGGGGCGAAGTCAGGGAGAAGTGCAGTTTTGGAGCAGCAGCACAGTTTTCTGGAGGTGTTCATTATTGCAGCCGTTTGGCTTTCTCGGACTAATCACCTGGTGCTTGTAGCTTGCCTTGTGCAAGCCCAGGTGCAATTTCTCCAACTAATTTGGACCACAACAGATATTATTAATAAAATTTGGCCAGTTTGGGGATTTGCAAAAAATTCTAGTTTATATGTATGCATTTTTGAAATTTTCTGTGTTATTTATTTGTGCATTTCTTTGTTACCATTGTAAAATTTCTACTAGGAATATTACAGATAACACTTCGCTAGGCACCCCCCATCCCATGGGTACAGGTAGTGCATCCCTGACCCTGGGTAGCACGTATCAATATAACATTGGATTTTAGTATAAGATGAAATACCACACAATAACAAGGCAATATTATTAATTCAGAGACGCAGCTCCAACAATATTGAGCATAAAGTTGCACCAATCAAAGATAAACTCCAAGAAGTTTGCGATATTAATTTTAAAAGATTACGAAGTTAACCAACATCAAAAAGACGGTATCGAGGCATAAATAGATAAACTGCCGGGGTGAGTGTACATCTAGATCATCATGTTAATAACCAGGGCAATCAATAAACTAGATGTAAAATTAATCCACCTAATTCACTGAATGAATGGTGCCACTCTGTGTGTGTATAGCTCTGAAGTTTCACATCAATTCACGTATCATTTTTTTTTTCTCTTCGGCACAAATATAATTCTGCAAGAAAAGATTCATTCAAGGATTCATCACCAGAGTACTTCTAATTTATTTCAGCAACTGAGAGAACTTCCAAATATTTGAAAATATCTGTTCATGGAACACAATATAAGTGTTTGCCCAAACCTAAACTTGACATTAAACACAATAAATTATTTGAAGTCGATGTCTAATTTCCAGAGTAGACCAAACATTATTGTTCTGCAAGTTGTTTCCTTTCTAATGTCTTTTGCCCAGTAAACAGTCTCATCAAATAACGAAGTGAAGAGCAGATGCATTTACGAGTGATCAAATTAAAGAAACTCCGTACTCTCAAACACTACGGTGGTCGGATAGTAAAAACTGTCTTAATCAATAAAATTCTGATCAAACGAAACCATTGTCGGGTGTACAAATTTCTCTAAAAGATAAATTTGCGGGGTGGTCTCCCTGCATCCTCATCTTGCATATGCTGCACCCAAATAAAAATGTCAACATAAACACCAATTTTTTTATTGTAGGTCAATTTTTACCCAACTCAGGCTAAAAGATTCATCATCACATCATTCAAAACAAAAATACATCTTCAAGGCATAGTACTTCAACGTTCATGGAAAGCTACAATAGGAATGTACCCTGACAGCAGATTACGTTGCACTAAATTTCAGGAATCGGTTATAGGATGATTCAGCATTTTAAGTGCTCAGCTGGTGTATAACGATTTTACATTTAGAGGTTTGGGCAAAGTCACTGAAAAAGAAATAGCATGAAATCAAAGTGAAAATCCATAAGAATGTTTTCAGTGAAATATTTCTAGTTGACTACCTTCCCGGAAACCTAGTATTTTTTATTATTATCTTCTATCTTGTACTGCAAGGTCAGTATCTTTAAATGAGCTCAAAGCATAAGTCAGCGAATCTGTCTATAGCCTGAAGTTAAATTGCTATCTACTGTACAATATAAATAAATTTAAAAAAAACAAAACAAACAAACAAACAAACAAAAAATTATGTTCAAAATGTTTTTTATACTTACTATTCTAAAATGTGTTAGTAGAAAACTGTTCCACTTATTTTTCAGTGGCTCAAAACTTCCAAGTTTCTTAGAAATTTGGCAACTATGGGAACAAACTAGCAGACATGCTAGGTGCAAATATGCAGCCAACAAACTGTTTGATGGAAAAAACATTGTTTAATGTTAAATTATGGTATGTTCTATGCTTAGAGCAATTTACTTCTTTTCTTCTTATTAGCCACTGTTTAACAATCACATAAACATAAAGTAAAGTGCAGATAGAACATTAAAATATCGACAGAAAACAAGCCAAGACAAGATACACTAGATGTGGTGGCTAGCCAGGAACAAACCCCAATGCGGGGAAACCCTTTCATCAAATCTTTTAGCTTCAATAATTCAGCAGAGAGAAAGCTAGTACAATATCACTAATCAGTGATTTATAACAGCAGTAATGAAACCGTTGAACAGCAATAGCAAAAGCAATCAATCAGCTCCCAAAATGTCCTCAAGACAACCTAGGAGAACTCTGTCTCCAACAGAAGTAGTGGCAGCCCAAAACAGTCAAAGTAAGATGGTCAAAACAGCAGTGAGTGCTACAGCATACTGCAGCCAGCCCTAACCAGTCAACGCTATCATAAATGTGCCCTTAAACAGTCAACGCAGACTTGTCCAGCTCTTCAGCTAGCCTAGGAGAGGCTGCCCACACAAGGCCACAGTCAATGAAGGCAATATGCTGGTCAACGCAGGCCTAAACCACTTGCTGTACCTTCCTGCGCCCTTGCTGCCCTAACTGCGTCCTCCTCCAATGCTGCCCTAGCTGCGTCCTCTTTCCCACGTGAGATCTGCGTCCTCCTTCCTTTGTATACCCAAGAGACAAGGAAGAGATGAGAGGATGAGATGACTTGAGATAATGACTCAATCTCTCCTCTATTTATATGCAACGTTAGGCAAGAGTGCCACACACTTAACTGCTGGCCAACCTTGACAATTTGTCAAGTAATTACAAATAAATTCATATCTCCATAAACACTTGTCGGAATCGGATGATCTTTAGATCAATCCTACACCTCTCGACAAGAGGAATCTAGGAAAAATATCAACTGCCATAAATGAGGTGACCCACATGGAGTTTGGCCCTAGTTACCAAATTTAACACTCCCTTTCAACTAGGGAGAACTCGATCTGCAATCCGTCTGACCGTCGCTACTATCCCAGCCATCAATTACACTGCCCTACACAGCTTGGCCCTGCTCTACTCGAACTATGAAGAAGAATAAATGATCGAGGATGTATCATATCATCCTCCACTGGCCCGAAATCAGTCTCAGAGTGTGTCAAACGACTCTCACTAATCCCAGATCAATGGAGGTCATCCTAGCATAGGGAGTACAGTAGATACAACGATGCGTCCATCGATATTACTAGTATGGTGCCTATCCCCATTTCCCTGCTCATTGATCAAATGAGAGGTACTTCCCATGAGTCCCAGACTGCATGGGTAGGATGCCTCAACAGGTGAACTAATCATCCTGTCCACAGGAGAACGAATCATCTTGTCCAACAGTCGCCACAGGAGAATGAATCATCCTGTCCAACAGTCGCCACAGGAGAACGATTCATCTTGTCCAACAGTCGCCACAGGAGAACTAATCATTCTCGACCATAGGAGAACTAACCATCCTGTTCCACAGTCGCCACGGAGAACTAATCATCCTGGCCCACAGGAGAACTAATCATCCTGTTCCACAGCCGCCACGGAGAACTAATCATCCTGGCCCACAGGAGAACTAATCATCGTGTCCTACAGTCGCCACGGGGTGTCATAGGGGAAGGTTGAACCTTTCACCCTGTATGTAGTGCACCACCAGGGGATGGTGAGTCGCCCTGTGGTTGCATGTTGCTCCAAGAAGTACCCCGCGCCCCCCTAGAGCTCCTAGAGCTCAATACATCATACTTGACCCTCATAAGAGGGTCTTTGAATGACACGAAGTTGTTCTCGAAAAGTCAAGAATTTGACCTTTCCTAGGGGCTTCGTCAAAATGTCGGCAACCTATTCATCTGTACCGATATATTGGAGCCTTATTGCTCCCCGCTGCACCATATCCCAAATATAGTGGACCTGATATCGATCTGCTTGGAGCGATCATGAAATACGGGATTCTCTGATAAACGAATCCCACTCTGGTTGTCACACAGGATCACGGTGGTATCCAATGTAAATCCAAACAACTCACTGAAGAGCTTTTGCAACCAGACCGCCTCATAAGAGGCCATACGAGCAGCAATGTACTCTGCCTTGGCAGTGCTCAAAGCCATCGACTTCTGCTTCCTACTCATCCAAGATATCGAGGCAGATCCCAAAGAGAAACAGCACCCAGAAGTGCTCTTTCGATCCACCACACTGCCTGCCCAAT
>APFE030540667.1:0-23341 GCA_000404065.3 Pinus taeda | reverse complement strand
TAAGAAATATGCTTGCATACTCTCATCTTTGCCCTTCTTAATTTCCTTCAGCTTATTTCTAAGGAACAAAACTTGATTTGCATCATCAACTTTAAATAAACTCACCAGTCTATCGTAGATTTCTTTGGAGGTGGTCAGGAGTCCCAGATGATCTTCCTTGCTTTGACTTCTCCCTTGGTCCATTTGTTCCTAGCAGCAGCAGATGCATTTGATGGAGGCTCAACATCCTGCCTCTCACATGGTCCAACACTTCCTGCTTTTCTAATGTTAGAACGAGAAACATCTTCCATCCGTGATAGTCAGACTTCTCACGGAGTTTGTCTTCAGCAGGGAAGTGTGTGAGGACCCCGTGACTTCTTTAAGATAGCTTCAACAACCTTCGGTGATTGCTCTTGCTCTTGCTCTTGCTTGGGCTTTGTCTTCACCTCAGCTCTGATACCATGTTAAATTATGCTATGTTCTATGCTTAGAGCAATTTACTTCTTTTCTTCTTATTAGCCATTGTTTAACAATCACATCAACATAAAGTAAAGTGCAGATAGAACATGAAAAGATCGACAAAAAACAAGCCAAGACAAGAGACACCAGATGTGGCGGCTAGCCAGGGACAAATCCCAATGCGGGGAAACCCTTTGATCAAATCTTCTTTTATCTTCAATAATTCAGCAGAGAGAGAGAGATAGTACAATATCACTAATCAGTAATTTACAACAGCAATAGCAATAGGGATCAATAAGTGCCCAAAATGTCCTCAAGACAACCTATGAGAACTCGGTCTCCAACAGTAGTGGCAGCCCAAAATATTCAAAGTAAGATGGTCAAAACCGCAGTGAATGCTACAGCATACTGCAGACAGCCCTAACCAGTCAACGCTGTCATAAATGTGCCCCTAAACAGTCAACGCAGACTTGTTCAGCTCTTCGGCTAGCCTAGGAGAGGCTGCCCACACAAGGCCGCAGTCAATGGAGGCAATATGCTGGTCAACACAGGCCTAAACCACTTGCTGCACCTTCCTGCATCCTCCTCCAATGCTGCCCTAGTTGCAACCTCTTTCCCACGTGAGATCTGTGTCCTCTTTCCCACGTGAGATCTACATCCTCCTTCCTTTGTATACCCAAGTGACAAGGAAGAGATGAGAGGATGAGATGAGTTGAGATAATAACTCAACCTTTCCTCTATTATATGCAACGCTGGGCAAGAGTGCCACACACTTAACTGCTGGCCGACCTTGACAATTTGTCAAGTAAATACAAATAAATCCATATCTCCATAAATACTTGTTGGAATCGGATGATCTTTAGATCAATCCTACACCTCTTGACAAAAGGAATCTAGGAAAAATATCAGCTGCCATAAATGAGGTGATCCACATGGAGTTTGGCCCTAGTTGCCAATTTTAACATTTAAGGTTGATGTTGCCTCACTAGGTTGTAAGTACTAAATGTATCGATGGATTGTTACCAACTCCCAAAAAATTCAAATCTGACAAGCTTGTTTAAATTCAAAGGATTTGGCTAAACCTACCTAGATATAAGTTGTAATTCTCAGATAGTTGTGTCCAACAAACTACTCTGTATCCCAAACAGAGATTGTATTCAAAAGTTGCACCCCCAGGAAGTGGATGTACCAACCACCTCAGAACCCGCAAACCTTTGGCATTTCATCTTCTAGTGTTAGGGTTTTGGACCTCTAGGGTTCTTTTTTATGTTAAAAGGCCAATCGTTTGGCTTCTTCTAATAGTTTTTTTAATGAGCATAGCCACCATCTCTCTCTCTCTCTCTCTCTCTCTCTCTTCAGAGATAAGCTACCACCACTCTAGCCAATTTGTGTTCTACAGTATTCAGCTATTTTATTTATTAACAGAAGTTAGGCTTTCATTATTTTAATGTGTTCTCTATCATATCTCTCTGTGTGCGTTCTATTTCCTTTCCTGCCATTTATTTCATTCTTTGTACAACCAATATCAAACTTGATGATTTCTTGTAAATTAAGCCCCCAAAAACCTCCAATTTTGGAGCATAAGAGGAAATGAAAGGAAACAAACGGGTTGAGTTGCTTGCATATCCCCCATCCAATTATCATTAAAGTCCTTTCATCAGATATCTGGGGTTTAACTAACCCTTGTAAAAACAAATAGTTGGGAAAATTAAGTACTCTATTAAGCTTTAGACCTTCTTTGTTTATACAAATTTGAAGTATTTGGAAGGTTGGTATAAATATTGGACCAAATTTTTTTTGACATGATGATAAGCTTTTCACCACAGATCATGAAGAGGGGATAAATGGCACGGCCATCTTAATCTCTCCAAGTTTTGCTTCTCGTGTTACAGATTGGGGATCTGACCCCTCTTAAGAACTCATCTCAGTGTTGCTTAATTTAGATGCCACATTCTTTGGATGGCCAATATTTATGCCCCCGGTGACGTAACTGACAGATTTTGGAGGCGAATGGCATACAAGCTTCCAGAAGCTTGCTGGTTGGATTTTGGGGATTTAAATATGGTAGAATTCCCGTATGATAAAAAAGGGCTGCTTCCCCTTTGGATGCTACAGCTGGGAGAAGGATGCATACTTGAGTCTCAAATCCAGAGTAAGTTTATATAATCCAAACATTTACAAAACAAAAGATATAGCATACCTGTGATTGACGTGGTCAAATTTTTGCAAAGGCAAAAATCGGGCCGTAAAGAGACTGAATAGAGCTATGCTCTCACAACAAAGGTATCACTGTCTTTTGGTGTACGGGAATGATGTGAGTTCAAGTGTTGGTGTTGGTGGAGGTGACCTTGTCAGATCATCAAACAATTGCATTTTTTATAATGTGGGGTGAGGAGAAACCTTGCAAGCTAGGGCCACTATCTATTGAATGTTCTCCACTTTCAAAGCCCAAGTTACATTGACAATATTCAAAGGGTTCCTTGATCCCAAGCTGGATTCAATGGTAGAATGACTTAAATCACCTGAATTGACTCTTTCTTTGTAGCTATGTGGGAAAGAGCAGTGGTTCAAAAAAGAACCAAAAACGCCACCTACAAGAGAGATTAAGGAAGGTCAGCACAAAGCTCTAAATTAGGCCTTAGCCCTCTTGATGAAATTTATGCAAGTTGACAGTAAAGCTTAGGCATATCATCAAGACAGTCAAGATCAGAAAGGACGAGGTGCATGAATCCAAGCCCAGATAACCAGCTGAGAACAAGGGGCAAGGCCAAGGAGGAGTTTTCCAAAGCTTTAGCCACTCAACAGGCAACAATAACAATATTGGCCCTCAAGATTTAGAGGGCTGAATCACCTAACAGGTCGATATCAACAAGAATTTATCAATCATTACAATATGTTTTTTGAATTTACAGCCGCAAGGATTGATTGATGTAGGGTATCCATGCAAACTTATATAGCCATCGCACCCTATGGGTTACCAAAATCCCCAAAGAATATATGTGATCAATCTTTGACATTGCACAAACTACATGTTCTCCCGAAGGAAACAAGTCAACAAAAATTCTTCATGCCTAGATGGTTTCCTATGCAAGTTTTATAAGGCTACATGGAACTTTGTGGGCTCAGAAACTGCTATAAGTCTACAAATAAGACATTGGAAATTAGTAATTTGGGAAATCATAAACGGCAGAAATAAAAAGCTTAACCCTTAAGCTAGGGACCTAAAGCTTATTTCCAGCTGGAGGTAAGCCAAACTCTTAAGTGTCCATTAAGAAATTTTGGCCAAGGCATTGGCCCTATGGATGAAACATTTATTCCTTTAAATAATTAGACTGAAGCATACAGGCTTTACTTGAAAGAGATATCCTGGACAACAACATAATTGTATGGTAGAGGATGAAATGGGCCAGAATTTCTGGCCAAGACATTATATTCAATAGAATTGATTTAACAAGCGCATAATAGAGCAGAAATTTTGTTGATGCTTTTGCTTGCCTGACCATCAATGGGATAAAGTCAGAAGAGATAGGACTATATTGTTCAATACAACAAATGGTGAGAATAATAGTAGGTGGCAAGTGGCAATATATCATAGTGTATAGATAAACTTCTAATTCTAACACAGGAAATAAACACTCACCAATAACTCCACCTATCACTCAGTCAATCACTCCATTCATTTGGATACTATGTACTATTATAAATCTAATAACATACTAAGTGTACAGCGTGTGTACATTCGCAGCATTTATTTTTGTGTGTTTTCATTGTTGTTAGTGTGCACATATCATTTCTGTAACCAAGACTTCAGTGAGAACTGTGAAGTTCTACAATTTCAGAGCTTCACATTGACCAGAATACAATTTTGAACCCTACATCTCCACCAATCTTTATCTGGAGCTCTTATACATCAAGGGAAGTTCATGAGAACCGTTCATGTGCCCTTTCTAAAAGACATACACCTACTAGTTTGGGAAATTCTTCCATTGGATTTCTGCAATTTCAAAGCTTGCCTTTGTCCAGAGTTCAACTTTGAACCCTACATCTCCACCAATCTTCAACCATAGCTCTTACATCAACACAATTTCATGAGATTTGTTCATGTGCACTCTCAAAAACTGTACCACAGATTATGGGCACATCCTCTCCTGTGTTATTCAGATTTCTCACGGACACAATTCTGCGCAATTTCATTATTTTCCAGTGGAAAATTGATCAAAAGCAATGAAAGAATTGTCCAAACCAGCAGGATTTTCATTTGGGAGCAATCTGCCAAAACCAACAAAAGCATTGACAAAGCTTATGGAATTTTGTGACTATTTTAATTACATTCTGCCCAAGAAATGTCAAAACTTGCAGAATGTTTCTTGGCACCAATTTTTTTCTTGGACTAATTCTTCCTCTTTTGGTTCCTTTCCAGCAACATATTCACCCAAACTAGTGGATTTTCATTGTTAAGTGGTTCCCAAGCATGACACCAAAACCTTGCATAAATCCAAAATTCTCCATCTTCTCGCTGAACAACAGAAAAGAAACAAAATAAATTCCTTGAAGATCAACTTCCACTGGGAGAACACCACCAACAGCTCACCCTTACAAAGGGAACACTAGCGGTAACAATAACAAAATGAGTTCCAAATGAAGCTCATAAAGGACATGGTGTTTCTATTGGATGATAAGCACCCAACAACAACGACTGCAACACAACAAATTGGACTTTCATTCCCATCCCCCAAAAGCTATTCAAGATGAACACCAAATTTTTTATTTTCTACATTGATGCCTCCCTCAATGGCAACAAGTTGGATGTCTTTCAAAAATGCCCTAGGAACACCCTCAAAATGACATTCATTGAATCTGAAATGGATTCTGATCATACATGACTTCAAAATGATTATGAAATGTTTTCATGTCATTTTGGATCTTGAAAGCTCATTTGAATTTTTGGAGACGTCAAAACAAGGGTTTCGTCCTCCTCTTGAAACATTTAACAATTTTTGGAAACATTTCAGGTGTTGAAACCCTTCACTAAAAAAGTTGAAAAAACTTTAAAATGCAAAAACAAAAACTCTAGAAGCAAGCAACCTAACCCTAACCCTAACATTACATTGTCTTTCCGCATTGATTTACAATGCCCACTCATTTTTTGAATATATTGTGTTTGCCTATTTCCTTCATAAGGCATCATCTCTCCCTGCCTATGAGATGATTCCTTGCCTTTACCATGTCAAAAAGTATCTCATGTGATAGGCCTATAGATGTCCACATTGAGGAGTATTGAATTGACAACATAATTTGAAGTGTCTGTTGCAATTTCAAACAATTGCTGCAAATCTGGTGGAATGAGCATTATCCTCGAGGAAATAAAACACTTATTTCCTTTAATGAGTTATGTTGTGCTTCAACCCACACAAACTTGGACTTGCCTCCACACTTGGTCACCTACATTAGGGGCCAAAAAATATGAGAAAACTCCAACACAGATATGCAATAAAGGTTGGCATGCCCCAAGAAGTTGCAAAGCTTGATTAGTGCCTTTGGGACCGACCAATCATGGATGATTTAGACCTTGGCTAGATCCACATGCACACCACGCTCATCCACAATGTACCCTAAATATTTAATTCTTTGCATGCCAAATGAGCACTTCTCAAGATTCGCATATACTTTGTGTTGTTTTTGGGTGTTCAACCCTTGTTGAATGTACTTCAAGCTCTTCCCAAGTGCCATTGAAGATTAAGATGTTATCCAAGGATACATCCATAAAATAATTAGTGAGTGGCTATAAAATGTTGTCCATCATCCTCATGAACATTGTTGGTGCTTTAGTTAAGCCAAAGGGTATGACCAACCAAACGAAGAGACCTTCCTCACACATAAAGTTGTCTTCCACACATCAATTGACTCAATTGGGTACCAATTCTTGATTATGAATTTTTCAAGGATTTGGAGTTGATACAAAATCGACATAGCCCATCCTTCTTCTCAACAACCACAATAGAGCTCTCGCAATATGAGGAGCTTAGTCAAATGTGGCCCCTCAATATTATCTCTTGAATCTACCATTAATCTCATTATCCAAAAGGGAACATTAGTGAGAGGGGCACCTAATGTCAAATCAATCACATGTTTTACCTAATAGTGCAAGGTACTCCTTTAGGTGAGTTGGAGATGTCTATGTATTCTTCCACAAACAAATCTACTTGAATCTTTTGTATAGAAATACCCCTTGCAAAGTCTTTGGAAATTGTAATAATTTTCCTTGCTCGTTTTGACAGAACGATAGAGAGGACAAATCTCACAATATGAGAGATCATCTTTCTACATTGGTTAGCAATGACCAAAAGAGTTTACCATTGTCGAGGCTACCTATGGTATTTTGTAGAGATAATTTCCCATGATAACAATAAAACTACAAGGCCTAGACTGCTAAACAACACGACATTTTAAGAAGGGCTATATCACACAATACCTCATCTTTAAAGGGCTTGTGTTGTATTGCATATAGCATGTTGAGTGATGTGGATGTATCATCCCTAGCTTGGGGAATCGATGTCATATGGCTAGAGGTGCAACATTGACACCCCCTTCATCTTCTTGACAACCTTTGCTAAGATTGGGATCTTCCAATTGTTGTTATCAACAAAGAAACGCATTGATGTCCCCTTCAACCACATTTATGAGTAGAAGATGCACTCGACTTCCTCAATTTCCTTTCGTTGGACCTTTGTGGTGACAACAGTAACACTAGGATTCGCCTCAATGGTCTATTTTATCCTATCCATGGGATCTAGTAGAGTCTGAGGCTTTCAAATTTAACCAGTAACCATTGTTTAGTGTGACCTTTGTCATTGTTGTGCCAAGAGATTTATGTGTGCCACACTATTTGCATGTATCCTTCGACGACTTCTGCTTCCTCTTCTTCATTGCACATTGCTTCCATTGGTCGTCTTGAATTTAGTTACCCTTGCTCTGCCCCTTGCTCTAAGAGGTAGGGCCACCTTTACCTTTCTGTTATTGTGGTTCATTTCCAACCCCAAACTCTTTCTTACCCTTATGCATAATATTCTCCTCAATCTTAACAACATAATGGATTCTTGCTCCCAATGAATGAATGGAAGTATAGAAAATCCTTTTTTTTTTGGATGACTCTTTGTAGGCCATTACGGTATTTCAAAAACAAGTGTCACTCAAAGTCCTCGATATCCAACATTGCACACAAGGTAGGGAAGGTGTTGGTGTACTTTAGCATAGTTCAGTGTTTACCATGGCACAAGGTTGTCCATCTTGTATATTTGACATGGGAAAGGAACTTCAAGAGTGCAAAAGTAATCTTGTTACTATTGGAAAAGTTGTAAACAGATAAATAACTCTCTAGTTGATATAATCATCTCTCTGAGGCTTTCAAGTCTATTGCACCTTCAAATAAAATGATATCAAAATTAAACTGTAACTTGAAGGGCGTCTTTTCTCAAAAATCATAAAAATCATTGCTCATCTAAGGTGCTTCCAACATTATTAGGAATCAATAAAGGATTAGGGAGAAATGATCCATCATCTCATCCTTTGTTTCTCAAGGGCTTCCTAGAGCAACAACTTGATAAGATCTCCTACTCCATTGTCTTTCTTGACTTCTATCTTATGAGGTTGCTTGGGTTAGTAAGGAATATCTTCACCATGCTCAATTAGGTCAAGGCCTAACTCCTAATACTCTCTACTCATGGGGGGCATGCACAAAAAACAACAAAAAAGCAAAATTCTCTAAACCAGAAATCCGAACTATGGTTGAGAGAAAAATGAAAGAATACACTATTGCAGAAAAACAAAACACAATGAAACGTCATATGTAGTGAGCACCAAATTCTATTAATGAATTAATGGTGAAGTGCACTACAATTCACATATCAATACAAAATGGTAGTAGTTGATCTCTAAGAAAAGATGTGATGACTATAATCACTTGCAAAATCCCATTAAAAGAGGCTGAAACTACATTTTATCATAGAGCCCTACAAGGCAAGAACCCTTAGATCAAAAATCTTAATTAGGGAGTCGATGTGGTATTCGGAGGCAAGCCCTGAGGAGCCTGGTTGGAACACAACTTCCTAAGGCCATAACTTTATAGAAAACTCTTTTTTGGGCGTTCTTTGAACCATATAAAGTTTAGTTTGAACTTTACAAGTTTGGCAAGTCAAGCATTCCAAAAGTGTTAAAATTGGCAACTAAGACCAAATTCCACTTTGGACATCTCATTTGATGAAGATGATTATTGCATTAAATTCCTCTTCTCGAGAGGACCAAAATCAACAATTTGGACAAGAAGAAGTATGCTTTTGAATTTATACCCTCACATGTGTAAATTGACGAGGTCGGCCACATCATCTTGTAGGCTCATGGAGCCCAATGGGCATGTCTTTTGACCCCATCGATTTGTATAAATAGAGGTGGTCTCCAACCTCATTAGACACATTCTTGTACACCATTCTTGTGATAATTCTTCTCTGTGGCAATGAAGTTGGTTGAAGTACAAGACAGTTGTTTGGGGAATATCGATCTTCTTCTATTGCAGGTCCAAGTTATCTCCAGGCTAACCGGAGGCATAGGAAGACCTGAAGTGATTGGGTATGTTTCTATGATATGGGATCTCTCTTCTAAGTATACCACAGCCTCAAAGAAGTCTTCTCTAAAAGATCGCAGTCTTGCTGACCAGTTGGGCATGTAACGTATGAGGATTTTGCCTCTGTTCTAAGGCTGCAGGTAGAAGCTGTACCCTAGCCGCAGGCAGAGGCTGTTTGATGGAAGAAAGGTCTGATTTAGGGCCTCCTCACTGAGCTGCAGTCACCAATAAGGAGGCTGCTGTCTTTACTGTAGGTTATTGCTTGATTGGGCCGAGAAGGCTAGGTAGGCTTCTCTACCCTAGCCGCAGTCACTCCAAGGAGCAGCGCTGTGATCAGAGGTATTTTTCTTTGGTTAGAAGGCCGTTATACTTTCTATTGCATTCAGAAAAAGGGCTTGAAGGGCAGCAAAGGATGACCAGTGTTTGGACATAGGAACAAAGAGATTGAAGCAGTTGATAGGAGGCATTTTGAAGCTGCTAAGTGAGACAGAGGAACCCTAACCAGAATAAGCTTCTACAGCAGTATGTCATCAGTTTATGAAGACCCTCTTTGTCTAGGGGTAGTGATATTGGATCTCCAATTTGGCAAGACAATTTTGACTCTCAATTATTGTACTCCTTCTCTGCTGAACACTTGATACTAATAATAAGAAGATTTGATCAAGGGTTTTCCCCATCTTGGGGTTTTTCCCTGGCTTGAGACATATCCTCGTGTTCTATTGTCTTGGTCTGTCTTCCTCATTTATCGTTTATGTTCTTTCTTCAGTTTCTATTGATTTATTTGATTGCTGATAGAAATAAAATGGATTGATACATGGGCTAATGTTGAACATTGAAGTAACTGTCCTAAGCAAAGAACATGTTAATCAAAATTTAACATGGTATCAGAGTTCAGGTGAGGACAAGCCCAAGCAAGAGAGAATACAATACAGCTGAGAAGCGTGATATTCTGCTTTGAAGGAATGAATCATCAGGTATGTAGCTGGAGTGAGAGATAGAGCAGGAGATGTTTTCCTCTGAGATCCTTGCATTGACTCTGGAATTTTTCAGTAACCCTTGAGGTGTCATAGTGACATGATTTTGCATAAGATAATTTGAGAATAAAAGCCTAGCAGTGATTTATATGTCAGAATAAAAGATCCAAAATCCTTTGGCCTGGTGGAGTAAAGGCAACTCAAAATTTGACATGATCTGAGTTCATCTGTCCTGTGGAAGACTGGCCTAATCAAACAAGAGGCCTTGTATTGACTTGATTCTTACACTCTGAAAAACAGTGATGAGTATTGCTGGAATTGTTGTAGTACCACTGTAAGAATGAAATGCTATACCTGGCCGCAGTCCTGAAGCAGTCATTCGGACCTCCTTAATGACAAAACTCTGAGCATTCTACTGCTTAATCAGATGTGTGGAGCTGTAGAAAATTCTAAGCAAAATAGCAACCTTATTTGTCATGACTGAGCTCCGGAGAGGTCATCTTGATATGATAAACAGTGATGGTTATTGAAGTTTGTCACCTAGATCAATATTGAAGAAGGGCACCTAAAGTCCAACAAATAGTTACGATTGGAACAAGTTTGAAGAACACCCGCGACTCATTTGAAGTTCAGAATTCTTCGGGCTTATATATTCACATGCATCCACTATCAAAGCCAATCTTGTGACAGATCGAGTCACATCTAGGTCTGTTTTAGACCTCTACTCTTCAAGATTATGCGATCAAGTGAAGTATTCTTCTCTGCGGCAAGAAAAGGTTGAGTGTCAAGGGTTCACGTATAACTTTATTTATGGGTTTTAGTGGATTCAGTTTACAGAACTCAGCTTCTTGAAATCCCAGATAGTTCTGGATTATTTTTTTCTTTCATTGGGTTTCACTGGTTCTGTTTGTATGCTTGCAGGTCAATCTGGGTATATCGTGTATCCTGGAACAGCCATTCTTAAATTTCCTACAGCAATGGATCGGAAGCAAAGGTCGTAAGGAATTTCTTGGATATGTTTTTCGGTGAGTGTTTCTACATTCATTTTGTAGATATAATGGCATGAGTCAACACAGATCGTGGTCTCACCCTTCCAAAGGACTACATCTCTCTAAACTCACTAAGTCAATCTCAGCAAAGGAATTGGATCAGAATTTCGTTGGGCATCCAAGGTCATTCGGCCTTCCATTCAGAACACCTTCTGATCTTAAACTAAAGGAATCCTCATCAATGCCCTGAAATTGATTCTTCAAATGTATGTGTGGCCTTAGGGTTTGTCCGATCTATGATGTGAGGACAGAAGGCACCTGTAGTAGTGCTTCTTCATTGAACAATAGCCTGGAAAGGAGATCAAGCTCTCAGTTATGATCCCTCTTTGATGAGGATGTTTTTTTTATCATTATTAAAATCTGAGATTCTCCACTAAATTAAATTTTCTGAAAGTGATCACCTCAAATCACAAGTTCTTGCATCTCCACCTTAATATAAGAAACATTGCAGTTAAGGGACAGAAAGGTTAAAGTTGAAATTATCCTAGAGCACAAGAGGAGAACTGAATTCCCTGTGACCTATTTGCTCATCTTCTATGTGCATAGGTTCTCCTTCCTCATCTTCAGAATCTGCAAAGGCAAGGTAGTATTGCAGGGGTCATGGCATCCAAGGCACCGATCCTTTTTCAAGAATATAAGTATTGCATTTCTTCGGATTGCAGGACATTTATCTTATAAAAGGGACAAAAGCTAAGATGTTGAACAGCGTTCAAAACCCAACAAGGATCTTTCCTTCAGAATTTGTAAGGGTTTCTAAAGCAACACATTTGGTTCTGAAAAGAGCAGCACGCAAAGTAGTGATAGCAGCACTTTCAGGCATCATTGGCAATGATACAATAGTAGTAGAGGACAGAACTGAGGATTGTTAAGTCTGTAACAAAAGCACTCTTGACATCAGTATTCAAGATTGTCTATGAAACAAGCATCCAAATGTGAGGCAGAGACACATTTTGATCTGAAATTGTTGCTCAGTTAGTAATTCAGAATCTAGTATGGCTAGTTAGCAGAGGAGTTCAGAATGATGGAGCTATAATAAGGATGCCAGATTGACACTATTGTAAGAATTTATGTTACCTGTCGAACATAAGTTACAGAGCTCAGTATATCTGAAATATTCCTATAATATATCAGAGATGATATCAGCATGACAATGATATTCTGATGTATTGCAACCCTTTGACTGTGATGTGTGTAACCTGATATCAGCTATATTGTTTGTGACTGGACTTTGAAAAGGCAGCAACCTGGAAGTAACTTTTGCATAATGACATCTTTCTTCAAGGACAGACATGTATTAACAGTGACCATGATTGGATTTGATGAATATTAACATGACCCTGACCTCCAGGAATATTGACATAATAGCTTCATTGGTATGAAGAACCCTTGCATGGCTTGATACAGATTGCATTGATCTTCAGTCTTCTCATCATACTAACCTTATCTTTATAACAAAGTTACAAACCATATGATTTGTCAGCTGATCGGGCAGAGCATGTAAGAGAGATTGCCAGTGCATGCGTCTTGCTGGGATTTGGTAATTGGAATTTTTTAAAGATGAGGAGCAGATTGATAAAGTCTAGATTTCCAACTGGAGGAAGACTTCAGAGGGAGCCATACAATCCCTGGCAATAGGACCCAATAACTCTTCTTGCCAAATGTTTTCATGGTAGCTGATTATGAGTCTGATGGCTCTGATGATGCCTATATATATGCTTGTTACTTCAGAGGCTGCATGAAAGTTGTATAATTATGACTGATGACTTTGGCACATGGATCTAAGGGCCTATAGCAGGAAAAGGGTCAGGCTACAGGTAACTTGACGATTATGTTCTGGCAAGGTCACTTTCCCTGCATTCAGAGGGAGTTATGGACAACTATTGATGTTGTCTATCTGATCAGGATATAGACAACTTGTGGTGGTCTGAGCCTTGAGGTACTCTGAAGAAAATTGTTATAATCCACCCTCATCTCATGAATAAATCAAAGACTGAAGTCTAGGAGCTCTGTTGAGTCTGAATGTATAAAGCAGTAAGCATGACTTACTATGAAGCTATTTGAGGAAGCTCTTCAGTGAGCCATTTGAGTACACCTTCCTCTATAGGTACGTCAGGTACAAGGTGAGTGGTTCACCTTCCCCTTGATACCTCATAATGATATATGACACATAGGCTGAGTGGTTCACCTTCCCCTATGGTGGTTGTCATGTCTATAGGGTGAGTGGTTCACATTTCCCTACGATTGATGAGATATGCATAGGATGAGTGATTCACCTTCTCCTATGGCATGTAAGCAAGATGAGTGGTTCACCTTCTCCTACAGACATCCCAATAAGAGATGCATATAGGAATCTGCTTGTTGTCACATGTGGACATGTCGGTGGGACGTGATTCGTCCTTTCCCCACATGTAGGATCCTTCCTACAATTGTTGGTTGGCATGCATGTAGGACGTGGTTCATCCTTTACCTACTATCGGTGATTTGCATGCACATAGGACGTGGTTTATCCTTTCCTACGATGGTTGTGACATGTGACTGTAGGATGTGGTTCATCCTTTCCTACGTATGGTTGTGAGCAGGATGTGATTTCATCCTACCCATGTTGTCCGGGACACATGGGAAGTACCTCTCATTTGGCCAATGAGTTGGGAAAAGTGGATAGGGACCATAGCACTACCGATGGACGCATCGTGTACTGTCGTACTACCTATGTCTAGGATGCATGATGTTCAACAAACTAATCTGGGATCAAGTCTGATTGGGATTCGACCATGGACTGAATTTTGTCAGTGGAGAGTGGTAAGATCTTGTGACTCACTCTCGAATAATTCTTCTTTATTATCTATATCAGTGTTCAGCAGAGTAGAGATGAGATACAGAGATGGTTCATGACATTAGGATGGCATGATGATCAAGATAATGGATGGATTGGCAGGATGGAATTCTCCCTAGTTGAGAGGGAGTGTTAAAATTGGCAACTAGGGCCAAATTCCACTTTGGACATCTCATTTGATGAAGATGATTAATGCATTAAATTCCTCTTTTCGAGAGGACCAAAATCGACCTAAAGATCATCAAATTTGGACAAGCATAAGTGTTTTTGAATTTATATCCTCACATGTGTAAATTGACAAGGTCAACCACATCATCTTGTAGGCTCATGGAGCCCAATGGACGTGTCTTTTGACCCCATTGATTTATATAAATAGAGGTGGTCTCCAACCTCATTAGACACATTCTTGTACACCATTCTTGTGATAACTCTTCTCTGTGGCAGCAATGTTGGTTAAAGGACGAGACAGGGTTGTTTTGGGCATATCGATCTTCTTCTATTGCAGGTCCAAGTTATCTCCAGGCTAACCGCAAGCATAGGAAGACCTGAAATGATTAGGTATGGGATCTCTCTTCTAGGTATATCGCAACCTCAAAGAAGTCTTCTCTAGCAAGCCTCAGTCTTGCTGACCAGTTGGGCATGTAACATATGAGGGTTTTGCCTCGGTTCTAAAGCTGCAGGTAGGAGGTGTACCCTAACCGTAGGCAAAGGTTGTTTGATGGATGAAAAGTTTGATTTAGGGCCTCCTCACTGAGCTGCAGTCACCAATAAGGAGGTCGTTGCCTTTACTGTAGGTTACAATTGTGTGAAGGGATTGCTTGAGTGGGCTGAGAAGGCTAGGTAGGTTTCTCTACCCTAGCCGCAGTCACTCCAAGGAGCAGCATTGTGATCAGAGGTATTTTTCTTTGGTTAGAAGGTTGTTATCCTTGTTGTAGCATTCAAAAAAAGGGCTTGAAGGGTAGAAAAGGATTACCAATGTTTGGACATAGGAACAAAGAGGTTGAAGCAGTTGATAGGAGGCATTTCGAAGCTGCTAAGTGAGGCAGTGGAACCCTAACCAGAATAAGCTTCTACAGCAACATGTCATCAGTTTATGAAGGCACTCTTTGTCTTGGGGCAGTGATATTGGATCTCCAATTTGGCAAGACAATTTTGACTCTGAATTATTGTACTCTTTCTCTGTTGAACACATGATACTAATAAGAAGAAGATTTGATCAAGGGTTTTCCTCGTCTTAGGGTTCTTCCCTGGCTTGAGCCATATCCTTGTGTTCTATTGTCTTGGCTTGTCTTCCTCATTTATCGTTTATGTTCTTTCTTCAGTTGCTATTGATGTATTTGATTGTTGATAGAAATAAAATGGATTGATACATGGGCTAATGTTGAATATTGAAGTAATTGTCCTAAGCAAAGAACATGTTAACCAAAATTTAACAAAAAGAGATCCCAACAAAGAAAATAGCTAAAAATGCATGGGCAGGGCCAAAAAAAAGTGTCAAAAGTCCAAACAAGCAAAATTGGCAATATTCAAGTTCATTTATGAAACAATGGGATACTGGGACAAACACCTAGATCAACTAACACTTTGGGAAGTGTGGAGATAGAGTGTCAGACCCAACAATGATTGGAGAATGGCAAGATCAAACCCAACAAATCCTCTTGTGGGTTACTTACTTTCATTGTTCCCAAGAAAGAGAAGAATGAGGGGAGATTATGCACAAATTACTAGGTAGAGCTCTTAACAAGATCACAATCAAAAATCATTATTCACTTCCCAATAATGATGCTCTACTTGGCTACTTCACCAAACCTGAATTAGCTTCTAGTTACCATGGATATTCCATTGAAACAGTTCGTCAAAACAAATTTGAGAAAATACTGAAATCTAGCTATGAAGGTTAATTTCCTTTAGATCTCGAATTCTTTAAATATTTTTTCTGCTTAAATGTAAGAAATAGTTGAAATGTGAAAAATAGAGAACATAAAAATGTATGCACACCATCCACAAATAAACATAATATTTATCCTAGGCAACTCGTACGAGAGAAAACCCAACTAGAAGGTGAGGTCGCTCTGCTCTCTTTTCTCTAGTATGGAAATATGCAAATACAATGAAAGAGGTACTCTCTATGGTGTAATCAGAGAGGCCTGGAGCCTATAGGCTATAAGGCTACTACAAAATCTTATCTCTCACTTTGTTCTTCTCTCTAACTTCCCACTCCTATATGCTCAGCTCAACTATGGAACAAATACAATGACATAGAATGGAACCCCTTCTCCTCCTAGCATCCCGATATTTAAAAATTAACATTACCCGATAGCCATCTCGGGGTAGGTTTCTAACTTCCTCAATCCTCAATTACAGTTTTGTTTTGGACCTTTTAGAATCTTCTTGAAAGTCCACACGTGGCTAGCCCATACGCCTAAATATAGAGTTGACGCAACACCCTCTGAATACCATGGTGGTCAACAAAGGTAGCTCAACTTGCAATAGGCATAACTTTTGCATATGAGCTTCGACAAATGTGATCTTTGCAGCGTTGGAAAGGTTTCTCTAGGTGTAGATCGCATCAAGGGGTCCAAACTAAAATTGGGAAAGTTTTAACCCTAAAAATGTTGTTTTATGCCTCAAAATGGCTCCAAAAGGTTTCAAACCCTAATTTTCCAAATTGGGACCTGTCGTTAAAATAACCCTGTAAGTTGATTCCTCTCATTTATTCCACTCTAAAGGCATCAAGATAGATGACTAATAATATAATGATCCAATCCCAATCATACCACCAAGTTTGCATGAAGCCCCAAGATGTGTAAAGACATCCTTTAAAACCAATTTTGGGTTGTACGAATGGTTGGTCATACCTTTCGATGCCACATTCATATGATTCATCAATGACATCTTCCAACCCCACCTTATAAAGCATATGTCGTGTAATTAGGTGATATCCTCACTTACAACAACACCTGGATGGAACATCTACAACATTTTTGTGTTGTCATGAACCTGTTGAGGCAACACAAGCTTCAAGTTACAATGAAGATATCTTTCTTTGGATATAAATCTATCATGTACTTCGGTTTTCTTATTGGTGAGTTTGGTGTACATATATATCCAAACAAGATCAAGGTTGTCAATTGGATTTATCTCAGGTGGTCAGGAATAATGATCGTTACCCATAACATTGGTGTTAAATGACCTTGAGCCCTGAAGAGTATCTTACCCCCTGTGGGAGGCTAGAGGGTTGGATCCTTGGTTACATGGAAAAAAAGAGAAAAAACAAGGTCAAGGTGTTGAA
Organism: Pinus taeda; assembly: GCA_000404065.3. Classification (NCBI taxonomy): domain Eukaryota; kingdom Viridiplantae; phylum Streptophyta; class Pinopsida; order Pinales; family Pinaceae; genus Pinus; species Pinus taeda. Next base: position 6,138 of record APFE030540667.1, on the reverse strand, counting down.
GATCGGTTTATTCTTAACACCATCTTGAACCTTTGAAGTTTTATGGGTGGCATGAATTTCTACAAGAAATTATTCTTCCGTTAATCACACATATTACTCACCTCTTGCATCAAGGGGCAAATTAAAAAACTTTTAGCCAAAACCCAAAAGTAGGTAGAGCCTTTTAACAGCTCAAGAATGCCCTCTAAACAACCTATGCGCTTGCCCTTACTGATATACAATAATGTGTTGAAAGAAATTGACGCTTCCTAGCATGATATTGGAATCGTACTTGAGCAAAGAGGACCCCTAGTGACATATCAACTATGAAAAATTGTCTCAACCAAAGATGAATTATAACACGTAACAAGGAATTGTATGCCCTTGCTAGGGAACCGTTATTTCTTTGGCAAAGATGCCATTCTATACACAAAGCATTAACCACTTGTATTATTGAACTCATGGTCAAAGATTCAAGGACAATCTATAGCGGGCCTCATACATTTGATAGTTTCATTTGGTGATCAAAGACAAGAAAGACTCATCCAACAAGGCTTCTTTACCTAGTAGACCTCCCACCAAGGTCCTTAATATTCTTGATGTTTAATGCGTTGCAGATAAAGAATGGAAAGATATGTGCTCAATTGATCCTCATTTTTGCCCCATTTCTCAAAGTACTATAGAAAAATGTTATTGTGAATAAGATCCTTTTTTGGGCAATATAGATAGATATAATTTTATTTTCAAGCTTCATCAATTTTGTGTGCCAATGGGACTAACCCACCAACACCTTTGGGAAACCCATTATTCTTCCTACGGTGGAAAGTTAAGACATTGCATTACCTTCAATAACACTTCTATTTACAATTTTACCTTCAACAATACTTCCCCTAGCCTTCCATGCAAAAACAAGTAGAAGACTACATCAAACCTATGTCATAAGGTTCGCCGAATTTGAACCTTGAGGTTTGAAATTCGGCGAACCCAAAAAAAAAAAAAAAATCGTTCAGGTTCGGCGAACCTGATAGTCGAACCTCAACGAATTGAAATTTGATAGTCGAACCTCAACGAATTCGAACCTGAAGGCGAACCTAAAGATGAACATGAAGCCCAATTTTATAGTTTTTTAATTTTTTTTGGGGTTCGAGGTTAGGTTTCGGATGGTTTTTGTCAGTTGTTTTAAGGTTTATGAGAAAAACCATCGGCAGCACATGGTTTTCTCTTGTTCCACTTCCCACCAATTAGTTTCCTGCAGTGGACACTGGTTTAGCTTTATTTACCATGGTTGTCGATAGATTTACACAATCAAACTTCAATCTAAGTGTACTCGCTCTATTGTGCTTAGTGTTGCCACTGCGTGTTGTATTCTCTGCAATTTCCTGAATTCAATTTCTAGACGCTGCTTGTCCCCGCCGCTTGGAGCGTGAAGTTAATAGTGGTCATGATTTGTGGCTCGTGGGTGCTCACTGCTACTCATATAGTTGTATTGATTGATTTTGATTTTTTATTATTTTATGTCATATATATATATATATAGTCGAACTTAATGTCGAACCTCATGCGAACCTGATCGAAAAATTCAAATTCGAATCAAACTTAATTGTTTCCGAACTCAAATTCGAACCCGAACCATGTGACATAGGAGTGCACTCCTTGGCTTTAGGAGTGTCCTGGAGAGCGCCATGCTCCCAAAAGGGCTAAAAGTGTCTTAAATTTGTCATGAGCACATTCCCTAGACGTTCCCACTCAAAGTGTGGTTTTACTTATTTCTTTTTTTTCCTCTTTTCTTTTCTTTTCTTTTCTTTTTTTTGGCTGGGGGTGGGTGTTGTGGGAACCTTGGGGGCAATCTTAGTAACATTGTAACATTGTTTCTATCTCCTCTAACTCCCCAAACAAGGCTGAAGACTTAAATTTATATATACTAGCATATGTAACTTAGGTGGACCCAACTCTTAGGTCAACCTTTGGTCCACTTCAGATTATCTGAAAAAATAAGGTGAACCCATATGGAGTGGTGCAACTCCCAAGAATCCAAAATGCATGCAAGGGCGCTAACGAGTCCTAATCACACCTATTGACTTGTCCCCGTGAACTTCGACTAGAGGCACTGGAATGTGCCTTTTGATTGCTCTTCTTGACCCGTGCTACCAAACTTGACTAAAACAGGGCCCCAGCAATAGCATAACTACAATGGAGCTAGTCATGTATCCACAAGGCTGTAACCTTTTGAAGTTTCTTATGGTTTCCAACCCCTACGATCTTATGAGATTCTAGATTCTCTTTCATCCATAGCTACTTCACAACAACAAAAGGAGCAAGACAAGAATTCTTCATTTATGTGGAAACTTGCAAAAAATCATGCTTGAGCACATCACATATTCTAGCCAAGTACAAGGTATTTTCTCCACCTCCAACGAGGACTAGGGACAATTTCCTCTAAGCAAGGCACAAAAGGTGAGATAAAAAATAATGTAGGTGAAAAGCAACAAGTGGCAATGCATACTAATGTATTTGTAATCTTCTCACTGTAACCCCTATGTTTAGGACATAAACCCCCACTGATCCCCCTCCCTGCCACTCCATCAATCACTCCATTGACTTCTCCATCAATCGCTCCATTAATTGACTCCATTCCAATATTGGATATTATGTACTGTCATAAATATAATAACATATAGTCTGCATAACTTGTGCACCCATAGCATTTCTCTCTTGAATTACCTTATTTGTGTGAGTATCATTTGAACAGGATTGACTGTGGATAGGTAGGACAGCCAGGACCACCACGATATATTTGGATGCCCCGAGACATGTTGACCATCGAGGTGTGAAGGATGACTGCTAAGTCACTGACGTGGATATGTGGGGACTGTTGAGGTTATATGTACGATATGTATGTTTAATAGATATATATGTCCAATTGATAGTTTTTATAGTATAAGGTATATATACCCAATATATGTTAATGTCCAGATCAACCCGTAACCATAAAACTTCCGGTAGTTCGCATATAAAGTTAAAAGACAAATAAAATAAGATAAAATAAAAAAGTCTTACAAAATCTCTGACAATTCCCTTGTAGACGAGATAGGGTACAAGAAGGCCGAAGACACTACAGAGAGCTAGGTTCTTCCTGTTCCAGCGAAAATTCTTCTCCAGATTCTCCCTGGCTGTCCCCCACTCTTCAATGTATTTATTCTTTTTCACCTCCATTCCGCCTGCCATGGTTACGAATCCCGGGATCGAACAACAGTACAATTCGGAAAATGCTTGCTTGCGTTTGCCCAAATCGCTCGAAATCCCAACGCTGGTCCTTCGTTTCTGATTTATAATGCCCTTTCTGAAAACCCAAGCCTCTCGGGAAGGCAGATTCACACCATGAGTGATATATTGGAAAGGACAAGGTAGCCATATTGTTGACATCAATGACAACTTTATCCAACATGTCAATGGGTTTACACTGGGTAAAATCCAAATAATGTGGGGAAGTACCTAGGGGTTCCCCCACGAGGTTTCCTTGAAAAAAAATGAAAATGTGATTAGATGTATTGCCAAAAAATAAAAACAAAACGAACCAAAAAGTATAGACAATTCAGCTCTGCAAGTATATTCTGCTCCAAATAGCTCATGTTTTAGGACAGGGGGTCTATTTTGTAGGCACAAGATATGTTTTTAAGGCCCACACTTTGGGTTTTGTATTTTTTATTTTATGTTTTCATGTGTTTTTCAAAAATGGATATTTTAGAGGATCTATTGCCTTGACATTTCCAGCAAACGAAATTGATTTACAGAGATATTATATTGTCAGATAATAACACTGTCCTCTTCCTTCCATGAAGGTATTGCCACAGTAATTTTAGTTGTTGGTATACTGTGTGTGTTTGCAGCATAGCAGCAATATATGACAGATATCAACCACTTTCCCAACAAACCAGTTTGTTATCAGCAAGATAATGGCACTGAACAGTAATCATGAAAGTACAAAAGTTTTATTAGATCTGGCAACATAAACATGAGATATAATGACACTAACACTTCATAACATCCATTTCATAGGAAAAGACCAAAAGTGACTCGATTGATATTGAAATCAAAGGAAGTAATTACCTTTGAAAAAGAATGGCAGAGAGATACATATTTTGACTTATCACTAGGTGAAATAAGTGCAATACTGCATCCATCAGTAGCAGCTCGAGCTGTTCTCCCACTTCGATGAATATAAATCTGAATTATAAGCATTAAGCTTAGTCAAGTTGGAGACAACAGATTTCAATTTTATAAAAAATTCCAGTGACCAATTTAGCTACAAAATGAATGACTGCAAAATCAGAAGCAATACTTTCCAAACTAACCTCTGCAGAATGTGGTAGTTGATAGTGAATGACAGTTCTAACGCCAGGAATGTCAAGACCTCTTGCTGCAACATCAGTTGCCACAAGAACACAGTTTTCATTTTCCCTGAAACGATCCATTGCCTGTAAACACAGTATCAACAAAATGCTGTAGTGAGAAATTTCTGTGTAACACAGTGGTTTGTGATCCACGAAAATGCCAACTTAGCAAACCAATTAAATGAAGTGTTTGCATGGATCACATGCCAGAGACAAATTATTCTAAGAAATATAAAGGCTTTAAATTTAACAAAATAAAGTGTAGAATGAAGAAATTTAGCCATCTGGCGAGAGATGAAGGTGTATCTGAGGTTTTGCCACCCAGGCAGAAGATAGAATCACATGACTTTTGGGGAAAGGCTCTAACATAGTTTTCCATACCTCCAATTACACAGTTAAAGATATAAAGGTGGAAATAACTGTCTTAATTAGGACATCTCCTCAAACATTGACCCAAAATGTAGCCATTAAAGTATTTCCAGCCTATAATAGACTGATGTTTCTCAATAAAGCTTTGGAAGATTCTGGTTGCTAATCAGGTGTAATCAAGAAATATAATAGACAGCCAATTCAAAATGTGCTCCAGCAATCTAAACAATTCAAAGCCAGATAATCTAGGATTTAGCAATCAAGCCATCATACATTGATTCAAGCAGCTAGGAACATAGGATATGACTTTTCCAATCACAAAATGAAGTGTTCCAAAATAGAGGTCCATTGAAAGTCACAAGAATATAATTTGTAAATGAAATAAGGTACCTTCTTCAAGCCCTTTGACGTAGACACAAACAAAGAAACTATCTCATGCAGAACTGAAACCCTCTGAAATGAAGCTAACAAGGTCCTTTGAGTTACGGAAATGAAGAGTTTCGTTCCCATATGACTTCATGTGATCATTATTGGTTCAAACTTTACTATGAAAAACACCCTATTGCTCCTCTTGCTGAAAAAAACTCTCCACTACTACTTGGCCATTGAAGTGACTCAAAATCCAAATAGCATATTCATCTCCTAAAAGAAGTAAATTGGAGAATTGTTGAACAGGTTTGGCATGATTGAATGTAACCCTCTTTCTACTCCAATGGAACAAAATTTGAAGCTTACATCAGAATAAGGGAATGAGTTTGACGATACAACCATGTACAGACAGCGTGTGAGGAATCTTATTTAACTTATCACCACCAGACCAAATATTTAGTTTGTTATTCAGATTCTTTCTAGATTTATGCAAAACCTTGTGAAGGACATTGGTCTGCTGCAAAAAGAGTTCCGAAATACTTCAAGGGAACTCAAGACTTCAAACCCAGGTATTTTCAAGGTGGATGACTCAACCTGATTGGATATTCTAATTTAGACTTTGATGGGAATAAAGAAAATGGAGTGTCAACTTCAAACTATCTTATGAGTCTTGGATCAGCAGTTGTCTCCTGGAGGTTGCGCACAACCTATTCCAGCAGATTCCACACCAAAGAATGAGTATGTGCAAGCTGCAAAAGTAACAAAGGAAATTGTGGGCTCAAGAAAATACTTGAAAATTTGCAGAAGAAACAAGTGAATTCTCTTCCTCTTCTGGTTGACAATTCTGCGGTCAAGTTGGCCAAGAATCCCATATTCCGTATTCGAACCAAACACATCAATAGAAAGTACCATCTGATTCAATATCATGTAGAGAAAAAGATTATTCATTTGAGAGATTTTCCACAAATGAGTAAATTGCAAACAGCTTCATCAAGGAACTTGGAAAAGAAAAGTTTGAAAAGTTCAAAAT